>QEOT01004362.1:72614-128768 GCA_003123785.1 Pterocarya stenoptera
GAGAGAGAGAGAGAGAGAGAGAGAGAGAGCACCCAAGAGGAAAGACAGAAATTTGTGCCTTGGGATGTTGATGTTTGAAATGTGGGTGGGGGGTGGGGGGTGGGGAGCTGTGGTACCCTCATTCGATAATGTGGCCAAAAGTCCTAACAAGAACAAAGAAAAAAAAAAAGTGGCTTTAATTGATAGGACCGTCCATAAGCATTGGCCATTAATTAAAAAGATCAGAGCAAATGATTCAATGAGACAGATAAAGACTTATTAAGAGGGGTTGAGAAGGAAAGCAAACAAACTTGGACAAATCTTTTACCAAGTGGGTAGGGTAGGATGCCCTTGTCAACTTGTTTAGTCTACCCCTATCCATATGGTTTATGACGGTTAACCATAATTTTGGATCATTTGGAGGACCAATAAATTACTACTTGTGAGTATCCTTAAATATTCGCATCTCTCTATTTCTCTACAATCAATCCATCTTCAAACAAAAATAAATATTTAAATTTTAGTATTTGAACGTTTCAAAATTCAAATATGGACACACTCTAGCTCGTTTGGATACAGAAATCATCTCAACTTATTTCATCTCATTTTATTATTATAACTTTTTCAAATTTACACATAAAATATAATAAACAATTTAATTTTTTTAAATCTCAAAATAATAATATTATTAAAAAATAATATTCTAATAATATTTTATTCAACTTATCTAAAACAACCTCATCTCATCTTATCATCCAAACAAGTCCTCAATAGATTTCAGGTCTAAAAAGAGTATCTTGATACCATATTATGCAAAAAGAAAATGACATTATTGGTTTGGGGCTTAAGAAAGGTAATAATTAGGATGTTAAATTGTCCTTAAATATTATGATCTCCAAATGGAGGAAGTAACCCTTTTGTCAAAGAAAGTAAATTCCAATTAAATTGAGAATTATAGAAAACAAACCTAATAAATAAATAATAGCAACAAATAATAAACAAAAAAGGCACCTAATAAGGAGTTAAGGGTCAATAGCTGAAAAGTATTAAGCCTCTAAAAAATTAAAAAGAAAACCCCTCTTTTATGTTTTTCTCTCCCTCTCTAGTCTCTGCTTCCCTCTGTTTCTTTCCGCACTACCTTTCTCTCTTCAGTGTCTGTCGACTGTCGACTGTCGACGATGAACTCACTGAGTCACTGCCCTTTCCTTTAAACGCCGTAACGGGCCCCTACTCATAACGCCGTTATTTTCTAACAGATTCGTTTACTTAAGCCACGTGTCTTCAACAACTATTTTTATTTTTTATTTTTATTTTGTTTGGGTTTCTGTGTATCTATAATGGCTTCGGAGACGCAACTAATAACCCTCACTCAAAATGGCGTTGACGGCGAGACAGACGGCGCCAGAAACGGCGTTCAGGCCACGCCAACGTCCGTCGACGGCGAAAAAACGCCGCGACTCCCCCGGTGGACGAGGCAGGAGATTCTGGTGCTCATACAGGGAAAGCGGGTCGCGGAGACCCGGGGGAGTGGGAGGAGCGCAGGGTTGTCCTTCGGGTCGGGCCTTGTGGAGCCCAAGTGGGCCTCGGTCTCGTCGTATTGTAAGCGACATGGGGTGAACCGGGGACCAATCCAGTGCCGTAAAAGGTGGAGTAATCTGGCCGGAGACTATAAGAAAATCAAGGAATGGGAGTCTCAGGCAAAGGAGGGAACGGAGTCGTTTTGGGTGATGAGGAACGATTTGAGGAGGGAGAGGAAGTTGCCTGGGTTTTTTGACAAGGAGGTTTATGATATATTGGAATCCGGGTCGGGCGTGGCTCCGGAGACTCCCGCTACGACTTTGCCTCTTGCTCCTGTCCCGACTCCAGGTCATGTGGCCGAGGACGCAGATGAGGCAGGCGGCTTGTTAGACAGTCAGCGGAGCGTTGCGGACGATGGGTTGTTCTCGGATTTCGAACAGGAGGATTCAGGTCGGAGTTCCGAGAAGGCGATGGAGGTTTCAATTCCTGCTCCTATGCCAATTTCCGGTAAGTTGGAGTTAACATTAACTTGGGGTGACATGAATTTCGATTGAATTTTTAGAATCAGTCTTGTTTTTCTTTTCCGGTTCAAAAAATTGTATGTTTCTGAGGCTAGGCTTTTTAAAATGGAGACAGTTGACAGTTCTTGAAAAACAGAAAACTTTTTGTCTCTCTAATCTCTCTATCTTCTTTTCGTTATGGTTCCAGGGGTAGTTTGAGCATCGGGATTAATTCTCACAAACAACATTGGATTTGAAGAAATGGTTAACTGTCTTGGAAATATTTTTGCTGATAATTTGCACTGGTTTTTCATCTCCTTTTTGTTTGACAGAGAAGCATTATCAACCGGTATTACGAGGCTCTCATGGTCAAGGTAACTAAAAAAAAGAGCTTTAGTAGTTTATATGTGTGACTTTCTAGATCATGCTTCTGTCTAGCTCTGATTCATACGCAATTTGGCTTTTATTTGCCTACCTTCAAAGTCCTCAAATTCATAAAACATAGGATTATGTTTTAAACCGAGTGTTTTAGTTATTCATTAGCAGCCTGTTTTACTTGAGAAAATAATAATCAGATGAGTAAAGCACAGTGCATGTTGCAAACTGAAAATTGATGAAATGAGGTGGACATTTGGGTTCTGAAGTGCAAGTCTGATGAACAGGTCACAACCTTTTGTGCTGGTTGCGTGATAAAATCTCTAAATACCATGGTTTTGGGCAAATTGCCATGCTCACGTTGGATTTAAATCATGTAATGGAGGTCTGTTTACTTATGAATTGAGGGTTGACTGTGTTGAAGTTGGTGCCTTTTAGAAGTAGCTGAAACCCATAACCCCACAAGTGACACCCATTTTCAGGATATCGACCAGCAATCAGGTTTTAAACTTCTACAGAGTCTATATTTATCCAAGAAAAAAACTTCTACAGAGACTAATCTTGTATCAAGTCCTACGCCTAAAGGAATAATAGTCTGAGGTAGACATTTTCTTAAAAGGTAACATTGGCCCACAAGGTTTTCTTCAGCCAGATAGAGATTGGCCCTGAGTGACTTTTATCAGATATGTGGTCTTCTTTTGCTTTCCCAGTTCACCCTCTTGTGAGATTTAGGGAAATTGGGGATGTCATCTTCCTCTCTAACTTATGGATGAAAACCTGCTAAATTGTTCGACTGGCCATATGTATGACACCACTTTTGTGGATCTTGGGTGAGAAAATGTGTCAATTACTTCCATATATATGATAATCGTTTCAAGAGTACACTTTTCTATTGTAACGGGGCTCTTATTGCTTGTATATCCTAGTTACATATCTCTTGCAGTGCCGAATTCATGGACAATTGAAGTAGAACTATATATTTTGTCTGCAGGAACCACAAATGAGAAACAGCCTACCTCAAATCCTGAGATAGGATCCACTTCTCTAGAGGACCGGAAGCGAAAAAGGGTTGCAGCTGAAGAGGACGAGGAAACAGTTAGTCTGCAGAATCAGCTTATTGATGTTCTGGAAAGGAATGGGCAAATGCTGACTGCTCAACTTGAAGCTCAGAATGAAAATTTCCAACTCGATCGTGAACAGCGGAAAGATGATGTTAATAGCTTGATTGGTGTTCTCAATAAACTTTCAGATGCTTTAGCAAGAATTGCAGACAAGTTGTAGCCAAGGGGGAATCCGAATACGCTGTACATAATGATGGTTCTCTCCCACACCCATAGATCATAGAGGAGGCAGAAGAAACCGATCGGAAGTTTCAATCATTTATCTCGAGATCGCATTCATCAATGTGCCATTCAAAATATGGTTTTCTTTTTCTTGATTTTTCTTCCCTTATTTTTAAAAGTTTGCTTTATTTTCCAATTTTAGGTTCCATACAAAGATCTGGATTATAGAAAAAATTTAAGAGATTATCACATTTATGCTTTGTTTCTGTTAATACACCTCCAGTTTTATATGGATATTTATGTATCAGCGGCTGTACAGTTTCTGGTTCATATCTAGAGCAATCACAATGGTTTGTCCATTTCACATGACTACCCAATAGTTCAAATAATGATCTCTATCAGCTTATTTAAAGTATATGCAAAATATATTTGAGTTGTATTGATTCTTTACATTTAGATAAAATACATTCATTTATGTTAAAAAAGTTTGTCGTTCTTTTTCACCTTTCCTCTCTATATATTTCTCACAATCACATTATTTTTCTAATGGAACAGAGAAATATTTAAATGACATGTAAAATAATAGATAAGCTGGTGTAAACTACGTTTCAAAAACCATTGACTAAAATAGATGAAGTAACTTGACTATTCTTTATTAAAAAAATAGAGAGACCATTAGAAATGTTCAAGCATCATAAGCCAAGAGTGGTTTCATTTTATCATTTTGCCATGAAGACGTTTACCGATGGGTAACCTTGAACAAGTATGACAAGTTACCATCTGGAATTTCTTCACTTTGAGAGTATGTTAACTGTTTGATACTCAAAACGGTATGCAAATATAAAAAGAGACTGGTTTGAAAAATGGTTAGATGTTTAATATTGTCACCCAACAACGAGTGTTTGTTTTTTGGGGTCGGACCAGAGAGGAAAAAGAATGCAGGAAAGCCCCTCTTTAATAGAAATTTTGATATAACAAAACGGACATCCATCACAAGAATATCTAGTAACCCCTAGCTTATAATTATATACTATCCCTCTGTATCTTAATTGACATGATACCACGGTTGCAACTCACTTATGCAGAAGAAGGGGCCGTAGAAAGCATGAAGAGTCTATAAAGGAAGACTAGACAGTAAGATTATGGATTCCGACGTGAACACATCAGGGTAACCAGAGCTCAGATGTAAATAAGGTGAACATAATATAGAGAGAGAAATACTTGGCCACAAAAGAATTGGGCATAAGTAAACTTACAAATTGATGTGACTTGATGCAATACGTCAGATTGTAAAGTAGATATAACAAATCACACGAAACCACATCAATTTATAGATTTATTTTTGTGTACTCTCTTTGTGTATGTAGCACTTCTCTTATAGATATTTGTAACTTGGGAAAATATGACAATCCTATCAGGCAACTGAGAGCAGCATCATACACATGTGGCTGTTAAAAAACAACCATTGCAATCTGTATCATAAAAACATTACATGGTTGCCAAACCCATTTTTTTAAATAAAAGTAACAGGGTTGCCAAACCAGAACTCTATCTCGAAACATAATAGATCAATTTGGGTAAAACATGCATGTTGATGCGATTCATATAAAGGACATCTCATCAAACATTGCATTCTTATACACACTAGGGATAGGATATGAACTCATGGCATGAGCTTTTCTCTAGAAAAGACATGGCATGGGTTTTGTAACTTACCAGCTACCGCTAGAAAAAGACATTGGTGGTGTCACATGCCCCACTGTTTAATGACCAGTAATCTCAGAAAGCTATAATCAGAAAGACAATCAGTTACCAAGCTTAACTGATAAGAAGGAGTCCAAAAGCTGCTGTTAGATTTCTGTAAGAAACCTAACAAGTACCATCACTTGAGCCCATCAAAGATCCAGATAGCCTCAAGAGTCATGGTCATCTGACATTGATTTTGTCCGATACCTCCGACCAGGTTTTACGAAACTGACACTCCTATCTGCTGCATTTGTTTCTGATTCATCCTCCTCCATTGCACTAACTTCTTCTTGGGCTTCCCCAGCTGCAATTCCTACAGGAAAGCCTGCTCCGTGCAGGGACTTCTCATGATCTTCTTCCTTGTTTTGCTTTAACACACTACCATCACTTACCGCTTTGGCATCAATAACCTTTTTCTTTGGAATAAAGGTCACAGACTTTGGTAGATCGGCTGAAGAATCTACAGTCTCTAACCCTGACTTTGAAGGCTCTAGCTTATTTACCAGTTTAAAGAACTCCATACATGCTTGAGCATTAGATTCTTCATCAATGCTACTCGTCGAATCAAAACTATATCGTGTATACTTGGAAGGATTTAGCAAAAAGTCTGGAACCCCCGACTTATTTTGGGCTCTCGGAATTCCATCATCTGAAACCGTAGCCTTAGTTGAGAGGACACTCACAGACCTCTCTAATACTTCTCCAGAATCATATTTACAACCAGGGTCAAACCTGACACGTTTTTGTGACTTGGAAACGGTGTTATTCTCCTTCCTCTTCAGTATAGACCTCAACTGACTACAGCCTTTAGATGCTTCATCATGCTGCTCCTTAACTTCCGAGTCATAAGTATCACTAGACATGTACTTTTGAGCTCCAGCTTCAGCTTCAGCTTCATCTTCTTTCAGCCTAATTCTTGCAGCCAGATGATTGGCACGTGAGTCCTTACTGGTACCACGTAATGAAGTGTGAAGCACATTGTGAGAGTTCAAATAAGATCCATGATGAGCAATATCTCCCATGAACAGGCGCTCACCAACATTTTCTCTCCCCGTAGCCACTTTGTCATATTCATCTTCCTCTTCCTGCACCAGTCAGCCAAATTAAAGAGAAAAAAAATTTGGTGGATAGTGACAAGGCACAAGAAAAAAAAAAAAGAAACCTACGACTATATAAATTATGTTCCTAAGCATTGTGTTCAGAGGCTCTTCTAAACTTTTTTTTCCCTTAACTTTCAAATTAAAACATAAAGCTCCATTTGGGTAGTGGAGCGTTCTGAAATCCCTCTAACTACTATTTATTATTTTATTATTAATTTTTCACTACTATTTACAAATATTCTGAAATCTCCTCAATACCAAAGCATCCCAGCACTATTTTCACATTTTCGGCTAGAATATAAAATCAAGCTCTTACTGTTATGCTACGACAACATCGACAACTACTGCTGCTTTTTTCTCCCTATAACATCCATGTCATACCCATCAACTTAGCTTTCAGATTTACTAGAGCTTCATAGCTATTAAGTTATGTGTCACACTGAACTTGCCCCGTGCGTTATTTCCTTACCTCGCCCAATTAGGGCCCTCTAGATTTTCTAGTAACTCGACCTAGACGTTATAATCGTACCTGTTGATTTTAATATCGTGAAATCTGATAGATTAAATAGAGATTTCATAGAATAAAATTACCTCGTTATCTAGAGTGGGGTCCAGGCCGATAGAAGATCTGATTTCCCATTCTTCACTTTCTTCGTCGCCTCCTCTAAAAGACCGATCCGGCTTCTCGTCGCCGTCGTCCTCGTGGTCGTTGAGATCATCGGGATCCTCTTCGAGCCCTCTGCGAAGCTTCCTTCTCGAAGCTCTCTTTTCCTTCGCGAAATCATCGAATGAGGCCGCACACGGCGTTTCGTCACGATCAGAGGTGTCCGTATCACGCCTCCACTCCCTTCGCTCGACCTCATCGTCGGTTAGGGACCATATCGAAGATTGCAGAGCCGAGGGTTTCGAGGAAGCGAGGGATCCGAAGACCTTCTCCACGCGTAATCGGAAGCTGCCGTCCATGTCCATGGATTCTGAGGATGCCATTGGAATGAAATTTGAGAGTCTAGGTCGCGGTGCCGGGGCGTGCGATCCTTTTAACGAGAGGCAGACGCACCGCCTTGAGGGATAATTTTATTATTTCTTGCGGGGTGTTCTGGTAATTTGGATATTTGGCCGTCCTGTCCTGATTTTTCTGAGACGGACCAACCAGCAAGCAAACCATGCAAAAAAAGATGGGTAGCTGGATCACATGTAACTCAAGCCCATTATTTTGTATTATGAGCCCATTTAGCCAAGAAGCATAACCTCGTTGGTGGCTCCAACTCGAAGGGATAGTTATCACGCTCTCGTTGGTTGTTGGAGTGTCAAATTCATCTATACATATATCTCAATCTACTTATATTCAACAAAAATGTTAATGGAGCCCCTCAAACTTACCGCTCAATCTTACTGTTCATGTATTTTAATTTTTTCTTACTTAATGATTAAGGAAGTGATTATCAGTGAAATTTTGTATTTTTTTTCTCTTAATGATTAAGAACGTTAAGAAAATACTTAAAAGAACAAAAAATTTCTAGTTCTTATTTGTAAATTAACTCAAATAATTTAATATCACCTCAACATCCAAACACATCCAGCTTGGTTTGGTTTGACAAATATTTCAAACTATATTATCACATCTTATCTCAACTCAACATCCAAATGTTATTTTAACACAAACATTTTTTTAATTTTTAATTTTCAAATTTTTTATTTAATCATTACGATTTTTTCAAATTTTCAAACAAAATACAAAAAATAATTCAACTTTTTCTAATCTCAAAACAAAACTAATATTAAAAAATAATATTTTAAACTTCTTTTAACTTTATAATTTTTTTAATTTCTCTCTCATTTCTCAAAACCTCATAAAAATATTAATTCAAATCAATTCACTATTATTCATAAATTATCTCATTATTATGCACAATCTCTAATGTCATTTGTGTAACTAAACAAGGCCTAAGACCCTTGGGAGAAGGCTCCATATGAAAAATTAAACACAATGAAAGGTCTCACGAGAGAAAACAAGAAAAAAGAAAAACCCTTCGTACTCATAAAAATAAAAAAATAAAAAAACCCTTGGTAAAAGTTTAAAGGATCTCATATCAGTACTCTATTTATATTTTAAGATATTTGAATAACATTTATTTACAACTTCGTTTATAATAAATCAATGTAATTGTGATACTTAGGTATTTTTAATTTTAATTACTTAGTTAATTTTAATTTTATATATTTATCTTTTACTTAAAATAAATTATAATAAAGTTATAAGTTTATCATTTTTAAAAAAGAAATGTTCAATTTGTAAAAGTATCTTATAAAAAGTGTAAGAAAGTACAGCGGAAAAATACCTCAAGCTCAGTTTACAAAATTGCTCCACAAGTTTCTCCAGATTGACAATTCACAAGTGTTTCCCTCTTCGTGGCGAAGTGTACTACGTAGTATAAAACTAGAGTATCACTTAACAAACCCACAGTCTAAATACTTTATCAAGATAGAACAAAAAGAGAGAGAGTTTTTGTATATTTCATAATGGTGCCAAAACCAAATTGAGGGGGACTATTTATAGTCCACCCATACACGGCTGGCCTTGAAGGCCAGCCATTACACTGCAAATAAATTGCAGCCATTGCAAGCTGCAACGGCATGCGTATGTCTTAATGCCATCTGTTACTCTTAAACAAAAGGGAGGGGGTCAGTCCACGTGGGCGCCCCTCCTTCCTCCTGCTAACATCTCCCACTTGCATACAGTGGGCATGACCCCAGGTCTACATCTCTCTAATGTTCTCAATCTTGTTCATACAAGTAAATAGGTCGTTCAACCACTAAGCACATCTGTAGAAAGGTGCGAATACATATACCAAATCTTTCCCAGAAAAGACCAGCATAGTAACATCCCTAAAGTGTCTAGTCATGTCCTGGACTTATTCGATCGCATCAAGATCAAGCATTTTCAAACCCTCTTGAGTTAAAAAAACTCAGTACAATGCTTGACTATCTTCAAATCATTTCAATGTATTCACAACCTTAGCTGCTACCAAGATGTAGCATCATAGTTTGACGTCAGCAAACACTATTGAAGATACGATATTATAGAGTCTTCCCTTTGCACTCATATCACTCAATTTTGGTTGAATCACTTTCCCAGCGATGCCTCTTTAGACCGTATCAATCATGGCCATAAACAGCATGTCAAAGTAGCAGACATCACAACCTCTATCTCGTGACACAGTCAAAAGTAAAGGACATTTAATAAAATGAGACTCACACAGTGAGAAAGAGGGGAACCTTTTACTCACTTACTCATAAGGTCGAATAAGCACATGTAGTATGAAACACATGCTACGGTAGATTTCTCTTTCTCAAAGGGCATATGTCCATATCAACACCGTTCAGATCTTAGTCTAGTCGCTCCTTAAGCGTCTAACCTGAGTTCCTCTATTTGCACGCCTCCGAGTCGTCAAAGAGGATCTCGCATCTGGCTAACTACAGGCTACATGGATGGTGGGATAACTCATGCATAGTCATTTTAATGGACCTCATCTTAGCTCCCACTATGGCGACATATATTTGTATCAACCAACTTATCCCTTTAAACAAGTACCTAGGGACACAATGTCTCATCTCTACTCGCTACTCAAGCGCAAGAGGCGATCGCTCATATGAGTGAGTTGATCTAAGCCTGTTGACATATATTGTATGTGTATCAGAAAAATAATACGATAAAAACAAGAACTGAATCATATTGTATTAATATCTCAAAGGAAATGTTACATCTCAATATCATTTGTAATACAAATTACAATTACAATCTACGCAGTTCTAGATTCCTAATATGAGCCTCAAAGACATCTCTTGCTATAGGTTTCGTTAAGGGATCAGCAACCATGTGACTCGTAGAAAGATGTTTCATAACCACTTCCTTTTGCGCTACCATGTCTCTGATGTAGTGATATCTGATATCTATGTGTTTAGTTCTTCCATGATATTTTGAGTCCTTAACATATGCGAGAGCTACCATGCTATCGCAGAATATCGTCACTAGATCTGAAGTATCCGTGCCAATGTCTAAATGCTTCAGGAACCTCCGTAACCAAATAGCTTCTTGAACTGCTGCTAAATAAGCTATGTATTCCGCCTCCATGGTGGATTAGGCTATACAAGGTTGTTTCTTACTGCTCCATGTAATGGCGTCATTGTTGAGCAGAAAGACATATCTAGTTGTTGATTTGCGCTCATCTAGGTCACTGCCCCAGTCAGCATCATTGTAACCTCTTAGCTGCAAATCTGAACCTTGATAACACAACACATAGTCCGCAATTCTCTTGAGATATCGCATAATCCTCTTGACTGCTTTCCAGTGAGCCAGTCTGGGGTTAGATTGGAATCTACTCACTAAGCCAACTGCATAGCATATGTCAGACCGAGTACACATCATTGCTTACATTAGACTACCCAAAGCATTAGCATAAGGCACACGGGCCATCTTTTCCTTTTCTCTTTGAATCTTAGGACACAATTTTTTAGACAAGTTCTCGCTTATTTTCATTTTCCTTTTCTCTACAAATCCAACTCTGTCTCGCGCTATGTGTTTGATCGCTCCTGAATCAACAATCCATATAGGATAGGAATGAGCAACCATCATATGGCTAGTTACAAAAACAATGCAAGAAAAATCAGAGTGTACCTTCTTCGGCTTAGTGCAGTCACGAGCGAAGTGGTCATTCTTTCCACAGTTGAAGCACTCTACTTTCGACTTGTTCTTACCGCGCTTGCCCCTCTTGCTGCTCTGGGAAATTCTTGACACTCTCTTAATTTGTCCAGCAGCTACTCCATTCTTGGGCTTCTTGCGCTTAGGCCTTGATGCCTTGCGCGAACCAAAATTAGCCACATAGGCCGTATGATTGAGCTTAGTAGCCTCTAGGCGCTAAGCTTCCAATTCCAAGTGAAGCGAGACATCATCAAAGTTTTTGATATTCTCGTTATGTGTCAGGTTCTGGCTCATATTCTTCCAAGAATTTGGTAGTGATCTTATCACTGCCTGCACTTGCTGTTCATCTGTCAGGTTGTTTCCTGCCGACTTAAGTTCGCGGATCATGGTCGACATAGCCCTAAGATGCTGCTTCATCGTGTGGTCAGAGCGCATCTTATAGGAGTCAAACCTCATGGTTAATCCACGCAACCTAGTTGCTGAAGTTCCACCAAACTTCAACGTCAAAACATCCCACATGCTTTGGGCAGTGTCATAGATCTCGAACTCACACATTAGATCATTGTGCATGCTGCTTAACATTATTATGCGCGCGCATTGACTTTTCTTAGCCCATTCAGTATAGGCTAGTTGATCTATCTTGTGTTGTTCCGAATTCCCTTCTCCGGGCGAAGTAAGAGAGTGAGATAAGGCCTCTAAGACCTTTTGCTCATATAGGACATATTGGATCTTGCGATGCCAAATGTCGTAGTTCTCCCAATCCAATTTCTCCCATTTGTTTAGATCGGCAACTATATTCTTGGATGCCATATCACTACAATATGCAAAGAATGGATATTACACACACACCTAAGAAATCTGTCGCGTCCATCCAAGCTTGAAAAAGAATAATTTAGACATGTCGCAAGATCGAAAAATTGCTAAGTTTCAGAATCATCTTTTGCGCCACAATATCCAATTATTAAATTTCTAACCTAATTCCCGCATAAATTTAAAACAAATATGGGAGAATTAATCATCATAAATCTCAACCATACTCCAACTATCTTAAGTAGTTATCTAAACCTAGTCACATGTAAAGACACAACTTATTAAAACCGCAGTAACTTTTTGGGCCAGTCTACAAGGACAACTATCCAAACTACAACAACCTGTTGAGTCAGTCTACAAGGATAGCCAGACTATAGTGACCTGTTGGGTCAGTCTACAAAGATGGTTCTTTTAAGACCATTACAGTCTATTTTTCTTGTTCCATCAGTGTATTTACAGTTCTTACTGGGGCCACCGTAGTCTTTTAGCTATACAATGCATTTACAGTTCTTACTAGGGTCACTGCAATTCTTTCAACCTATCATTTATACTGACAATTTTAACTAAGACTACCTAGTGAGAATTTTCTATTTTATCATTAAAAAAAAATGAAGACTAATGTCTAATCATTCAAGCCTAACATTCATAGATGATAAAATAATCACATATCCACATGTTCAATTCACACATTCATGTAATTACATTTAATCTAAAATATGAAATAAAAATCACATGTAATATAACATTATGGAATTAAAAAAAAAACACGAATATAACCATATATTTACATGTAATCACATTTAATCTAAAATATTAAATAAAAGATCACATGTAATATAACAATATATTTAAGTATATATTAAATCATGCAAAAAAAAAAATAATAAAAAAAATGTATATTTAACTCCCACCTAAACCAAAGGAAAGTCGCAACCTAGTGGTGCGCGCTGCCCTTATATAACCGGTGGTCTTGGATTCGCATCACAGATGCCATTTTCATCTCCTTCTATTTTATTTTGTATTTTTTTAAAAAATGAGTTTAAATAAGGCTGGGCCGAAAATGGCCCTGGCCTTTTTTTCTTTTTTTAAAAAAAATTTAAACATAGAAGGGTCGAATGGCCGAGGCCCAATTTCATTTGGTTTAAAAAAAAAACAAATCGGCCAAGAGGCCCAAGCCCAAAAAAAAAAACCAGATGACTTCGGTCATCTCCTACCTCCGGATGGGTATTGTTCATGTGAACAGTACCACTAAAACACAGTGGCTTGAAGCCATCGTGACATAGCGCTATCGAGGCTAGGCTGGATGGCAGAGCACTCATTGGAGTGCTCTGAATACCACAGTATGCAGCAAATGGAGTGGGCTGCACTCATGGTGCAGTGCCACGTGGTGCACGCAGCGCACTTGTGGTGCTTGCTGCACTACCCAGGCCTGCGGCACCACCTTTGTGGTGTGCGCAGCACCACACTGGTGCTTGCTGTGCCACTGTGGTGCGCGCAGCACCACACTGGTGCTTGCTGCGCCACCGTGGTGCGCGCGGCACCACCGTAGTGCTGCGTGCTACACCACCTTTGTGCGCACGGTTCAACCCAGATGAAAAAAAATTATAGTGGTAGCACCACTACTATGCACTTGCAAAGAATTTTTCATGGATTTAAAAAAAAAAATTAAGGACTACAAAAATGGCATCTAGATTTTTCACATAAGAAAGAAAAAAAAAATATAAACTAGAAACAATTTATAAAGCTCTGATACCAATGTAAGAAAGTACAACGAAAAAATACCTTAAGCTCAGCTTACAAAATTGCTCTACAAGTTTCTCCAGATTGACAATTCACAAGTGTTTCCTCTTGGTGACGAAGTGTATTACGTAGTATAAAATTAGAGTATCACTTAACAAACCCACAGTCTAAATACTTTATCAAGAGAGAACAAAAAGAGAGAGAGTTTTTGTGTATTTCAGAATGGTGCCAAAACCAAATTGAGAGGGATTATTTATAGTCCACCCATACACGACTGACGTTGAAGGCCAGCCATTACACTGCAAATAAATTGCAGCAGCTTGCAACGGCATGCAACATATGGCATTAAGCCATGCGTTACAAGTAACGAAAGGGAGGGGTCAGCCTACGTGGGCGCTCCTCCTTCCTACTGCTAACAAAAAGAAATTTCAAGTGATTGTGGCTTGATGTGATATTTTATATTATAAAATAAATATGATGTATCACATTAAAATACGTAAGTTTATAAATACTATTTTACAAAATATCTTTATAGATCTAATGCATCTCTTTTTCAAAATATAATCAGCGGTCTTTATAATGTTCGAATATGCATCATATACTGCCGATTTAAAGGGGAAGAAACATGAGGCTAAACTAGCCTAACTAGGGGTAGGTTTGAATAGCCAGTTCAAACCAAAACATATAATCTGGAGTTGTACCTTCCAGCAGTTTGGGCTCTTCAAACACAATATTTCATCTCTTAAATTTTAAAAACATCTACTTAAATAAACAGTAGAAATTGACATGAAGGTGTGTTAACAGTGCCAAAATTGATGCAAATAGTGTGTGAACATTGCATGAACAGTGAAAACTGACGGGAATAATGTGTGAACAGTACATAAATAGTGTACAGTGGGATCCGCTTATTTATCAAATCCCACAAAATCAAAACTATCTCATCTCATCTCACTATCAAAATACACATTTTTTTACAAATTATCTCATCTTATATTAACTCAAAAAATTTCTTTACTATTCAAAACTTCTCATTTCATTTTAACGGTCTATCTAAACTCACCCTAAAAGTCAACTTGTTCGCTTATTAAAAGAAAAGCAGAATAATTAATGGGTAGTTTTCAACAGTAGAAAAGTTATATTTTCAATATTATACCATTAAAAAATAATAATTGCACAAACATTCAGTACTTTTTTTTAATTTGAAATTTAAAACATACAGTACTTTAATCGAGAAGTATCATGTGTTTCGTATTTTTGGAGTTGAAAAGCAGGACAAAATGTTTTCCTTTGGTTCCTCCTTCATATGGGGTGTGTCTGTTTGTCTGTTGATTCTTTCTTGTTTCTTTCCTCACTTTCCTTATTCCAATTATCTTTCTTTCTCGCGCCGATTAGTTTATTGTAGCTTTCACAATCAATTGATTTTCTATTCGGTCTACACTGCACTTTGGTCCTTGGTTGTCGCTTAATGCGCCGCACGTGTTGTCGATTTGCTTGTGCATATGTTCGACACAATAATAAAAGAAACATCTATTGTCATATTTATCGGGTGAGAACCGCTACGTATACGTAAATTCTTTAAATATATATATATATCAAAAATTCTATTTGTAATCTTGAGTAGGGAACTACGTATGCAGTCTTATTGATAAATATGGTAAAAGAAAAAAAAATATTATTAAAAAAAATATTATTATAATTTTAATTTTTTTTAAACATAGTTGTATGGACTTGCATGTGCAGTTCTTATTTGAGAATTGTATGTATATAGAGGTGCTACTTATCATCCCACGTTATATATTATTTATCATTTTTTTATTATATCTAAATACATATATTTACACATCAGTATATGTGCATTTGTCTTAAAAAAATAAATGTTTGTGTTTAAATAAAATAATAAAAATGACAAATCACATATTAGTATTTAGTATAAGGGATGAAAAGTACAAATTTTCATATATAAAAATATATATAAAGATAATAATGTCAACTATGATTTATTAAAAAAAAAATAACTAAAAAAACTTAACGGCGATAAAGGATTTCTGTACAAAGAAAGTAATTCTCTTTTCATATTACTTGTAGTCTTATGAGCTACTAAGTGCGGTTTGGATAATGAGAAATATGAGATTGTTTTAAATAAAAGTTAGAAGTTGAATAAAATATTATTAAAATATTATTACTATTTTAAAATTTTAAAAAATTAAATAGGTTATTATATTTTATGTAGAAATTTTAAAAAATTGTAATAATGAGATGAGATAAAACACTTTCACTATCGGGTCCTAAGTGCTTGCTTAGGTTTGAATTTAAAATTTTAGCTTTTAATAATTTTAAAGATTTATTTAAAACAAATATATTTGATAAATTCATTAAAAATGCTGTAAGCACTTAAAATTTAAAAATAAGCTAAACGTCCATTTAAAAAAAAAAAAACATCAAATCCAAACTCTTACAAAATTCTTGCAAATACCACTAAATTTTTAAAAACCATTGTAACTAATTTTAAAACAGAAACGGTAAATAATTTTTTATTAGTAATTTTTTTTTAGTAAAACACTACAACTAAAAGATTGTTATAAAAAGTTTTATTTCTACCGTAAATTTGAAAGACCCTAAAGTTTGGATAGTGAGTTGAGATGAAAGTTGAATAAAATATTATTATAATATTATTTTTTTATATTATTATTATTTTAAAATTTTAAATTATTTATTATATTTTATATAAAATATTAAAAAAATTATAAAAATTAAATGAAATGAGTTGAGATACATTTTGTAGTGAAACCGAGCCTTAATTACCTTATTCCTTCTGAGCGCCACTGTACAAATTGAGAATGTGTCGTTTTTCTCTCCAGTCCAGCGAGCTAATGTGAATACCCAAGAGAAACGCAAATTCGCAATACCTATTCTACACCCACCGAGGTTATTGCGAATGGCTCCCAACAAGATTAATTGGTTTTTTTATTATTCATTTTTTCATATATTTAAATATTTAATAAAAATTCACAATATTAATAAAAAATTATTTTCTTAATCATTAATTAAATAAATTAAAAAAAGCTATTTGTAGTCGCCGTGTGTAACAGTTGGGAAGTCGGTGTCCATGCAGAAAATAAAGCGGCACCGTTTCAATCAAATGAAAACAGATCCACTTCGTCCCCTTCCCTTCGTCTTCCCACGAACACTCCCTCCCTTCGAAGCCATGAACAAGCCCTCATCCCTTCGTCTTCCGAGATCTTCCCTCCCACAAAACTGTTCTGCCTCTCCACAAGTCTTTAGCTAACCACTTAATGTTTTGTTAGTAATTTAGTATTAAAATATCCAATGGATTTGGACTTCATCTCATCTTTGCAACTCTCAAAATTTCATATTTTTAAGGTATTATTCTCTGCAAATTTAAGGTCCCTACTGCAAAACTCATACGGCATTTGTGCCGTTGAGCTGTTGCATGACGAGGCCTTAATGCTTTTTCTACTCTTAAGTTCAACCACCCAAAACCATATTATGTGGATAGACTTCAAATGGGTCTTGGGTATAATGATTTTTGTTTGAAGCTACTCACTGGTCATTGTGTTTTAATTATTTGTAAATTTAAACCCCATGTTTCCCCTATTGCGTGGGTTGCCAGTTGGAAAAAATATATATTTTGAGCATCTCGTGTATTCCTTAATAGATGATAGAAATTCTACTTCATTTTTGTGTTAGATGAGCAGGTCAGGCCATATTCTCTCTGTTTCTTACATTTGTAGAAGCTAGAGTTTGAGGGAGTTAATCTAAGAGTGTGCTCGGATGTTAAAGTAAGTTGAGTTGAGTTGAGTTTAGATGATAAAATATTGTTTGAATATTCTTTTTTAATATTATTATTTTTTTGAAATTTAAAAAAGTTGAATTGTTTATTATATTTTGTATTGAAATTTAAAAAAATTATAATGATAAATTAAAATGAGTTGAGATGAGTTTGGTAACTGAACGAAGCTTTAGGATTTCTTTCACATCCCAAATTTTTTTTTTCTGGTTGTGCTCTAGGCTACTGCTACTCACCAAAAAAGAAGAAGAAAAATCTCGCATTTTCCTTTTTCTCAACATTTTTCTTTCTTTGTTTTTTTCTTTTTCCTTTTATTTTCTTTTCCTTCCACGTAAGCTCCAATATACGGCCGCTTACCCACCGTTTGCAAATGCCGCTTGCACGTAGTATTCCTGAAATAAATTATCGGATCCATTCTTATCCTCGGTAGATTAGCTTTTATGACATTCGAAGCAGCTATAGTCCTAGAAGGTGCCATTTACATCAATCATTATTCCTACTCTATAAATCAAATAACAACGCATGTACATCCCGTTAGGCAGAGGCAAAGGACTATAAAGTTATCAACTTTGTTGAAATTGAACAGAGAGAAAAGAAGAAAAAGCAAAGGCGATGCAAACGGTCGAAAAAGTGATTAGGGTTTGCTTCTAATATTTAATGTTGTATAAATTATTGATCCCATAGTTATAATATAATAGATTTCAATTATACTATAATGTAGTGATCTTTCATCATCAATTGATTTCTCGCCAGAAAGGTCTCGTTGGGATAGTGAAAATGTTTCATCTTATCGCTTCATTATAATTTTTTTAAATTTTTATTTAAAATATAATCAATAATTCAATTTTTTCAAATATTAAAATAATAATAATATTAAAAAATAACATTTTAATAATATTTTATTCAATTTTTAATTTTAATATAAAACTATCTTATTTTATGTCTATATTTAAACCGTAACTAAGATAATTGTAAAACGAGTCGTTCTACAGTCACCACTTGGCCCTCCCGCTCATCCCTCTGCTTGACTTGTCACGCTTCTGTCATGCCACCTGTCATTATATTAAAAAAAAGAAAAGAGGAAAAGAACAAAAACATAAATAGAATACGTCTTTGAAGATGAAAGTAAACTTTCACTCTTAAATTCCAAAATTAAGTAAGAATTTTGCTAGTTTTTACGATAAAACAACACAAACATTCTCTCTCTTTTTTTTTCTTTTGTTACACTCATCTAAATTTTCTCGCAGCCAAACAATAAATATGGAGTTTAACAGATGACAGTTTCCCAGGAAAATAACAAGTTTCAGACAAATATGTGCGGTTTGGCTTGCGGAAGATGGGATGCGAAGAAAAATCGATGGGTTGGCTTGCAGACGATGGGATTTGAAAAAAAATCTATGAATTTGGCTTGTGGAGGATGGGATTTGAAGAAGACTTGCAAAGCTGTACCTAGAACTTGCAAAGCTGCAAACTTTAGACCAACTTCGAAAAAGAGAGAGAGTTTATTAGGTGGAATATTTGCTTACAGGAAGGGAGAAAAGAAAACAAGAAAATATTAGTGAAAAGTCAATAAGAGGAGAGAGTTTTCGAGGAAAGGACATGAGTTTGAGAAAGCTTGCGGACATGAATTTGGGAGAGAAAAAGAAAAATTGATGAGAGGAGAGAAGAACACTAGTCATTCAATTTTTTTATTATTATTTAAAAATAATACCGTATGGGCATTCAACGTCAAGCGAGAGGGAGCAACAGTGGCAGTAGTATTTCTCTTGTAAAATAAGCTTTATTTTCAGTAGAAATCCAACTCAAGCCAAAACCGACAAATATTAGCTTAGTTGTGACTTGAGACACGTGTCTCTGGGTTCATATTGGGACCCATGTCCCATGTCCGATTTTGAATGGTCCAACGAAAATCTTATTACAAATATTTAAAAATTCCAAATAAAAAAGGTGAATAAATACTTCTACCCTACATTTCCTTCATTGAAGAAGTCAATCGTTTTTACGGTTCAGAAATTTATGAATTGTTTTGAGTCACGTTCTCTTCTGCAAGTTGTTTTTAGAGATTTTTTGGAGAGCTCCATGATTTTTGTCGCTTAGAGAGAGTACAACAACCATAGTTTTAAGAGGAAAGTAGTAAAATAGTTAGAGAAGTTTAATTAAGTCGATTTGGTGTATAGCAGTATCCGAGTTGTCTGGCGGGGCAACGATGATGTTTGTATCAAGTGCGTCGATTAGAGTGAGAGAGAGAAGGTGTTGGTGAATTTGGAAAGATCCGTGGTTGGAGAAGAAAATGGGGTAGAATGTGCTTAAGTTTGGATGGCATGTGGCTCTCATATTTAAATATGAGATGAGATGTTGAGATTAAAAATAAAAAATTATTAAAATATATATTTTTATTTTAAGAATTGAAAAAAATTGAATTGTTTATTTTATTTTGTATTGAAATTTGAAAAAATTGAAATGATTAGATTAGATGAGATAAGTTGAGAAGTTTTTTGAAACAAACGAGATAGTTCCAGTTTTGGCTTGCGTGTTGGCCGGACACGTCTATAATGCATCTCATCATTATAAATTTTTCAACTTTTAAAATAATAATAATATTAAAAAAATATATTTTATTAATATTTTATTTAATTTTTAACTTTAATCTAAAACCATCTCATTTCTATCTCATTATCAAAATCTCACTATCCAAAAAGATTTTTTTATATTTTATTTCCAGATAAAGAGTATCCTAAATTAGAGAAAACTACATAATCATAGATGATTCCGATTTAATAAGAATTTGATCCATAGTTAAGTCCAAATAAGATTTAAGAAATTTTACTGTTTAATTTTGTCATCCTAATTATATTTATTGTTGTGATATTACTAATTATTATTTGAATATAAAAAAGTATTTAAAATGTGTCATAAAAATAACTTATATATACCCGTCGGGACTGTGACACTTGTTTCCCGCGTCGAAAATCCATGCATTTTCTGTTACAGTGCCCGCCGCATACAAATAAAGCAAGGAAATTACAAGAAGAAAGGAAAAGAAACGATTTTGTGTTTTTTTATTTTTATTTTTGGGTTTGTTTTCTAAATTGTGGGGTGGAGAAGCTATAGAAAGGAGGCTCTCTTCGGGTGTTTCGCTTTTATCTATGTCTGTGCCTGTCTCTCTCTCGCACGCATGGTTTCGACATCTTCATGTTAAAAGAGAAATTTCCTAATTGAATCCCTTTTCGGTTCCCAATAAACACTACCTCTGATGTGCCGCAGCCGCTAATCTAACCTCCATGTTTCCTGTTCTTCCCAGGGTTTATTAATCCGGTCATTTTGCCTGCTCTTCTAGGGTTCCGATACCAAAACTGGAAAGATTTAAATAGGGAAAAAAAAAAAAAAAAACAAAACGCAAAAGAGGAAAAAATGGATCTGGGACTCAGAAAGTTTATTTTCTCGTTAGCGTTACTGCGTTAGTGGTTGTGAAATTTATGCAAATCTATCTCGTATATGCCTCAGGGCCGTGATTTCAAGTGCTGGAGGTGTTTTCTTTTATTTACCATTCGTTTTGTTTGTTTCGGTTGAATGGCGAATTAGATGGGAGTACAATGCGAGATCTCGCTTGGAGTCGTGCTGCTCCGCGGTGGTTATATGTTTGATTAGCTAAGACCAAGCTTTGGATGTAATGGTAGATTAATATTTTGCGCTGAGTAGAGCAAGAATCTTGGTCTTAAA
The DNA here is from genome assembly GCA_003123785.1 of Pterocarya stenoptera. Taxonomy (NCBI): domain Eukaryota; kingdom Viridiplantae; phylum Streptophyta; class Magnoliopsida; order Fagales; family Juglandaceae; genus Pterocarya; species Pterocarya stenoptera. Next base: position 93,893 of record QEOT01004362.1, read on the forward strand.
AATGCATTTCCCAAAGCTCGATGACTCTCCTATGTTTCGCAAGCAGGTCCCCCCTCTCTCTGTTCTTGCATGTTCAGCTGAATTATCTTTAATTGTATAACTGATGAGAGCACGTTCCAATGCTCTGTTTGGTATCTGGGAAAATCTAGGAAAATCAATAGGAACTTTCGAATTTTTACCATTGAAGATTACCTGTATGCCTATATTTTAGAGTTTAAAGTTGGAAATTTGTATTAATTGAACATATCTGAGTAATATGAAAATTATGGTTGTAAGAGTTTGCAGTTTTCTTGATTGTCATTGTCCGTAATTGCTTACTTGTTTAACAGCTCGGGGAAATTTTGATTTTTGCTTCCTCGATGCTAAAATGTTTAGGCTAGATAATATTGCTTTGAAGCTTATTAAGAGCCTATGGTATCAGTCGTAAAAATTTATCTCTGAAGCTTCAAATATGATACGATTAGAACTTTGAGTTGGTTAATTTCCTTCTATAGTTTTGTTTGCCGATAGCTTGGTCTAGGTATTGTGGCTACCCCATGCAGTCATTATTAATGTCGAGTCGAGTCGAGTCGAGTCGAGTCAAGTGGGTGGTGGAAACACTCCTGATTGTGAGAGATTGAAGGTTGAGGCTCTGTATAACTCTGTATCAACTTCATGACATTCCCGGTTTGTATTGTTCGAATACTTGAAGCAAATTGTTAATGATTTCTGAAGATACCATCACTGTAATTGAATTTTTATGTTGACATGGTATCCATGTCAGAGATGGATAGCATTTTTTTATCAACTGACTTCCTTTTAACATGGTTGAAATAATTTGGTGGAATTTATTGCATTCATGATTTATACACTGCTCTGAAGTATTGTGGCTTGTTGATTTCTTGTTAAACAGATACAAAGCTTGGAGGAAAGTGCTGAATCATTAAGGGAGCGAAGTTTAAAGTTTTACAAAGGGTGTCGAAAATACACGTATGTCCACATTTATTTATTTTTTGATTAGTACTTATGTCCACATTTATAAATGTGTTTCTATAACATCCCTCAATAATTTAATTCAAGCTCTAGTACTTACTAAAACTAAAATTCAAGACATAAATTCATGTTATAGAAAGTTTTCCAAATTGTCAATTGTCTAGCTATTGCTATCATTTTGAATAAATTTGTTGACAATGCAAATTTGAATCTCTACCTAGATCCTGTGTTTGAAAATAAGCTTTGTTTAGCGGTTTCTGAGTTGTTCCTGATGTTTCTGGTTGCATAAGGTAATCTTTGCTATCCTATGGACCTTCAGTTTGTGAGGGGTTTTAATTGCATTTTTTTGTCCTCACACAGTGAAGGACTTGGGGAGGAATATGATGGGGATATTGCTTTTGTGGGTGCACTAGAAACTTTTGGTGGAGGGCATGATGATCCCGTTAGTTTGGCCTTTGGAGGTATGCCAATTTGTTCAAGTTGGGCTTTATTCTATATTCTTTGGTTGCTAAATGGTAATTAACTCTTTGCCTTGACAGTTTTTAGAGATTACACTTCGATAGTGGAATATCCATGATTCATGGCTCTCAAAATGCAGATTGAGGTGTCTAATAACTTAAATTGAATTTCTCTGCTACTACAGGCCCTGTTATGACCAAATTTACCATTGCACTGAGAGAAATTGGGACTTACAAAGAACTTCTTCGATCCCAGGTGAAAATCCTGAATTGTTTCTTAAGAACTTTCAATCCTAGCTTCTGTACATGATTCTTGATTAGTTTCCTACTGATCCAGGTCCCAAGGCATTGAATTTTCAATCAATGCCACCTCATCTCCACTTCCTGTTCTATCTTTTGTTATATAGCTTTTACTTGTGGAGAGCTAAAATGTGTTTTGACTTTTGACTTATAGTCGATACCTACTGGCTTATGTTGTCAACTGTTTTCTCATGCTCCTCTTGACTTTCACGAAGTCAGAGAAAAGAGAAGAAAAGTGTAACACACCCTTCCCTCAGGCTAGGAGTGTCACGTGTTTTCATAAAATATAACTCGGCAAGAGATTTCATATTTAATAAAATGTAATTAGCATTTATTTCATAAAAGAATTATTCAAATAAAAATGTCTTCTGAAAATATTAAATGAATAAATTGAACAAATTCAAGTCATAGCATCAATTTATTCTATGAAGCATGGGTGTTAATTGACTACTCCTTTTAATCCTGGCCCACCTGCTCGTGGTCACCATCCTCACCTGGGTGGTTAAAAACATGAAATAAAATTAAAATGAGTCGAAGACTCAGTAAGAAACTCATTACAACGTAAACATAATAAACGTAAGGTTTTCATAAAAAATTTCATGCTATCCTAAGTTTAGATATGCATATGGTATGATGCATAAATTATATGATCTTTATAGTTCTAAGTCATTATGACATTCATATAGGTACATTATCGTTATTTTCATGTCATGCCTCCATTTTATTCGATTTTGCTGGCACTCATTCTTTTATTTCCAATCACTATGCACCTTTGACCGAGAAGATACCCGAGCCACTAGAAACTAGTATGCTACGCCCTTGAGAGAGCATATCGTTTGCTATTCTATTATGATTGGATGTCCAATAGAGATTCAAGGGAGGATTCTACCTGCGGACTTGATAGTATTTAATATTGTTGGATTTGACGTGATTCTGGGAATGGACTAGTTGTCCTAGAATTGTGCTTGTGTGGATTGTTTTAATAAGAGAGTAGTCTTTAAATCCATGGATGGAGAGGAGTTTAGTTTTCAGTCATCACGAGGAAGTCCCCCTTCTCGTGTCCTTTCAGCAATGTAGGCCACCTGATTATTGAGACAAGGGTGCACTGGAGATCTACGCTAGTAGCGACTAGGGTCTCCTCCGAACATGGTGGTGAAACACGAGATGAAGGAGAAGTGGTAGGGAATCACGGTGGCTGGATGGCTCGGTTTGTTTACATGGAATAGAGGCTCGGTTTCTAAATTTGCGTATGTGTTGTTTGTTGTGTGATGAGGAGTTGGCAGAGGGAAAAATATATAGATGAAATACGTGATTAAGTCGGAGTGTTTTTCTGAGAATTTGGTGGGAGGGAGACTTGGTGATCATCGAGAATGGAGGGATGAGGCGTGGAGGAAGTGGTCTTTTGACGGATCAAATCTTGCTTATCCCGTTCTAAATTAATAGTCACATTAATATGATTTAAACAAATCTTATTATGATTTAAAAATGTTTATATAAAAAAAATATCTATAAAATAAATAAATAAAAAGTAATTATATTAAAATTTTTTTGATAAGTAATATAAGTAATTATATTAAATTATTGAGAAATGCTAGTATGCCGCTTGAGTTTGCCCCCTCACTTTGACCGCTCATATATTTAATTTTTTTTTACTTAATGATTAAGAAAGTGACTTTTAGTGTATTGGTGTATTTTAAAAAAAATATATTTAAATATGTTAAAAAAATATGAAAAGAAAAAGAAGGAAAAAATAAAAAGACAAATTTGTGTTAGGCGGCACGCCTAGCGGTCATTGCTAGGCAGCAACCTAGCTCTACTCTGCTGCTAGCTCTACTCTAAATTAATAACAATAATATTAATAAAATGAATAAAATTTACTTTATTATCAAAATTTTAAATCTACATGTTACAAAAAGACACAATTTATTCAACTTCAACTTGTCTTATCGCATATAAAACTATAAAATGGAAGCTAACTTGGACCTTTGAAAATTACAAGTCTTGTATACCTTTGTAAAACTGCTCTAGTTTTCTTTGTTTTATAATTTATATTTACTGCATTTGTTATTCTTACATCAAGATTTAAGGACCATTAGAGAGAATTCTGCAAAGTGTCATGTAACATGATGCATGGTTGAAAATGTTTGTTCCGTCATCTTTTTCACATGTAGTAGGGTGAATTTATATAGTAAGTACTTATCAAAAAAATTTATATAGGAAGTTTGTTGTCTAAACAATGATCAAGTTTTGAGTTACTGACCTTTTAGAGAAAGGAGGAAGAATTTGGTCTTTTTTCAAATTTCAAGATATTTGTGACTGCACTGATATCGGCCTTAAGTATTTGTGAGCAATCTAATAGATTTGTCCCTCCCTCCCTCCCTCCCTCTATGTGTGTGTGTTTCCCCTCAAAAAAAATTATTTCTCTTGTATTTTTTGTTTAGTGAGTAGTCATTATCTTTATTTATTTATATATTTTCCATTGCTATTATGTTACAAATAATCTTCTTGACATGCTTAGATTGTTTTTTACCTCTCAGGTTGAGCACATGATGAATGACAGATTACTGCAGTTTGTCAATATTGATCTGCACGAGGTCAAGGTACTGTGAATTGTTTAACTCTTAGTGCGTTTTAGATATATGTTATAATAACCTTTTACAAGCTATCAATTTGGATATGGTATAATACTTAAGCTTAGGCCTGACAACAGAAATTTCATGTCTAAACGCAATTTGATATTACTTAGTTAAACTATCTATTGCTTCCACCACTTGTGGCATGAGTAGTAATGTTATCACATCTACATGATTGTTAATCACATGGCCACCTCTTTAGGTGGGGGCATATGGTCTTGCATTGGCTTTATAATTTTCATTTTTCCTTATAATCTTCTACAATAGAAGGGTGGAGAAGAGTCTCATGAAAGCTGGCTTGAAAGTTTAAAATTTTGTTATATTCGTTTATGAATAATTCGGAATGCAGGTAAGCTGTTTGTCTGTTTGTCAGCATGTGCACTTCATTCTATTGGAGCTGACCAGTGCATATCCCCATTTTCCTGTTGAAATGAAATTCTTTGGGTCTTACTTCAGTCTAGAGCCTTAGGCCTGTGCAGAGAATGCCTCCTGTTAAGCTGTGACAACCATTTTTCTATATGGTATCTTCTTTTTATAAGCAATTTATGCAATGAGATTTGAATCCCCACTCAAGCTGAGGTGTGTAATTAGTCCGGTTCGGTATGGGGTCAGGGACAGAAAATTTCGGTCCATCCTTTTTCCAGACCAGACCGGATCTTTAGCTATCAGTCTAATCGGTCCATATGAGCTAAGAACATTTTTTTCCTCTTTTCTTTTTTTGGTAAATAAATTAATACAAAAAATTAATTAAATTAGTAAAATCAAAATTAAGTGAGCTTTTAATGTGGATTATGTAACTAACTCATTAAATAATTGTATTTATGATGTTAATAGTTACTAACTTAGTACTTTAGTAGAGTATGTAGATTATTTATGATGTTAATAGTTACTAACTTAGCACTTTAGTAGAGTATGTATCTACATATAATAACATTATTTTTTATAAGTAAAAATAATATATATATCAATAGGAGTAACTGAGTACACTGGACTGATACAAGAAAACACCTAGCCCATACTAGAGAGCTTCTAATGACCCAAAAAGCCTATGAAAAACTACCCAAGGGGTTGGCCCAAGTGGTGAAGGCCTTGGTCTTGGGGTATCACTCATTTCAAGGTTCAACACCTCATGGGTGCAAACAATCATTTGGAGTCACAACTCCTGGTGAAAAATCAGCGATTTAACCAGTTCCGTGTAGGAAAACTTCCGAGGGTGCAGTGCACGGGACCGGGGTGCCTTTGGGAGGTTTCCCAACATAAAAAAAAAAAAAAAAAACCCTACCCAAAATACACCAAGCGCAAATTGGGATAAAACACACCTCCCCAACCCCAACACCATCACGCTGGTGTCACTCAGGACATCGGTAGCTTGTCGTCTGACTGCCCTCGGTCACCAATTGCAAATGGGGTTGATACTTTTTTCCAGGGTTTACTTTCAATTGAAGATGGGGGTCCTTCCAGGGTCTTGAGTACTTTGGAAGAAACAGACGAGTCTCTTTTAGAAGATGAAAATGGGATAACAGAAGGTAGTGCTTCCCCTACCTGTTTTATGCCTTCTGAGGGAGCAATAGGGTCTGACAAAATGGCACATAAAGGATCGTCGGGGGGTGGAGCACCTTCAAGAAATATCCTCGTCGATGGCGGGGAGGAACCTTTAGTGGTGACAACAACAATGGACAACAACTATATAACTATTGAGGAGGTTTGGGATTTGTATGCAGGATATGGCGGGAAGGAAATTATGGGTTTGTCGTTGATGCCTTGTGAGGAGGAATGTCTAGGGTCGGGAGTGCAGTTGGGTACTGTGTTTGGGGATAATGTTGTTCCCCTGGTTTCTCTTCCTCCGATAAACAATATAGCGGTTTCACCATCGGATTGGGTTCTGCATAAGGTTAACGAGATTCAGCATATTGTGGGACTTTCACATGGAGGATGTGAAGACCAATTTAAAGCACTACTATCTGCGATTGAGGCAAGCCACTCGCTTGAAACCAAATCAAGTTTTAAGAAAAGCAGAGAGTTAAAGCATCTTTCTTGGGTATATTATTATATGATTTATCGTATGATACATTAGTTAATTGATAGCATATATTATTTTACATTTTATATGGTCCATGGTGATAGATTAGAGGAAATTACATAATTAACTTATACAACTACTATATAAATAATATTATATATAAATATTTAAAAAATTTATATGTAAGTGATTTGGTCGGATTCGGTCCGGTCCGGTCCAAAAAAACCACACCCCGGGACCGGACTAAAAACCAAATTTTGGAGGCACCATGGACTGAGATCGAGTAGGGGTGAATTCAGTTTGGTTCGGTTGGTTTTTCCGGTCTGGACCAAAGAATTTTCACCCCTACTCAAGCACATGTCAGTTATCATCTTAAGATTTCCTTCTAGGTGTGGGAGTTGTGTCAAATAGAGAATTTTTATACTGGTTTTTAATATTTATTGTTGCAAAGTTGGTTTAAGGGATCTCTCTTAGTGCAGGAAGCACGGAAGCGTTTTGACAAGGCTAGTATTGTTTATGACCAGGTGCATCCCTTGTCTTGAATTCTTAATAAATTTGTTGTTCTAGTTGATGCCATCTGCATGCACCTCAGGAAAAGCTCCTCACAGTTATCATTTCTTTATTAAAATCAATCTATGTTCATACAGCATTAGGTTGGCTAAAAGTGACTTTTAACTCTAGTTTCACTCAAAACCCTTGCAGCATTGCTATTTTGTCATGCTCATACTGTAGTAAAGAATGAGGTTCTAAGTTTGTGATTTATAAATGTTCCTTTTCCTCTTTTCTTCATGCATCTTGGAATTTAAATAGGTTTTCTAAATTTCTTAGGTATTAATGAATAAATCTGGGTCATGCATGTTGATACTGCAACAAATGGCTAAACTGCCATCTTCCTTCAATAATTTCACCATGGAGTTGGATATTTGAAGGATGTTTTGAGATGAATGATGAATGTGATATTGTTTTGGTGAGTAATGTTTACTTTGTCATATTGCTCATAATGCCACAGGCTCGTGAAAAGTTTCTGTCCCTGAGGAAAGGCACAAAGACAGAAGTAGCAATTGGTTTAGAGGAGGTATCGTGTGACATTAGTTTTTCGTTTTTCACAGAACTGGAAAGTTTCCATCTTTAAATTCTAATGTAGTTTCAAGAAATTCCAGGAGCTTCATAATGCAAGGTCTACATTTGAGCAAGCTCGTTTCAGTTTGGTAATTTAATTTCTTGGTCCTTTCTTTTACCAGAAATGAATGTTCCCATGATCACTGAAACCCGACTACTTGATCTTGTGTTGGTGATTCCTAGCCTTTTATGAATTTGATCACTCTGTCCAGGTAACTGCACTTTCTAATGTCGAGGCAAAAAAGAGGTTTGAATTTTTGGAAGCAGTCAGTGGGACAATGGATGCACATCTTCGTTACTTCAAACAGGTAGATGATATGGCTGGAACTTTCTGCCCTTTCCACATGTTTTGGCATAGATATGCTCATCTTGAACTTTTTACTACGTGTAGGGATATGAGTTGTTGCATCAAATGGAACCGTACATTAATCAGGTATGTTAAAATTATGAGAAGTAAAAAATTTTAATAGGCTTTCATAGCCTGACTTAGCAAAATGGTACGAGCGTCTCTAGGGAGTGCATAAAAAATATAAGAAAAGCTTGTGCTGTAGATGCTGGGGTTGTTAGCATATCAAGGCCATGTGAATCTGACTTTAGGAGGAGCAAAATGGGAAGAACAGTTTTATCTGGCCATTTCAAGATAGTGGGGAATTGGAATATGGTTCATAAGCTGAGAGAATTCATACATTTCTCATGTTAAATATTGTCTTGCCATGGTAATTTATTGAAATTTTTGATTTATTGCTGTTTTCCAGGTCTTGACTTATGCACAACAGTCAAGAGAAAGGTCTAACTATGAGCAGGCTGCACTTTCTGAAAGGATGCAAGATTATAAAAGGCAGGTGGATCGAGAGAGTAGGTGGTCTTCCTATGGTATTAACAGATCTCCTAATGGAGATGGTATACAAGCCATCGGCAGAAGTTCACACAAAATGATAGAGGCAGTCATGCAGTCCTCTGCAAAAGGAAAGGTTTATATTATTTCTTTAATTTATAAAAAAAACTGTCTTTAATACTATCTGTGTTTTCCAATTTACATTTTCTCATCTTTCTAGTTGTTTCCTGTTTCTCTAATGCTGTAAGAAATCTCTCAGATTCAAACCATTCGACAAGGTTATCTCTCAAAGCGTTCCTCAAACTTAAGGGGTGACTGGAAAAGAAGGTTTTTTGTTCTTGATAGCCGAGGAATGTTGTATTACTATCGGAAACAGTGCAGCAAACCATCTGTAAGTATTTTGTTATAGTATTAGTCATTCTGCCTATTGGTTGAAGTCTGTGCTGGCCAACCACTCTTACCTTTCATGCTTGTGTTTTGTTATATCTTTTAGGCCTCTAGCAGTCAACTTTCTGGTCAGAGGCATAGTTCGGAGCTTGGTTCTGGACTGCTGAGTCGGTGGCTTTCATCTCATTACCATGGTGGTGGAGTACACGATGAGAAATCTGTTGCTCGTCACACAGTGAACCTGCTTACATCAACAATCAAAGTTGATGCTGACCAATCAGATCTTAGGTTTTGCTTCAGGATCATTTCACCTACAAAGAACTACACTTTGCAGGTTTGACTCGAGGGGTAGCATGTCCTTGTGGCTTTAGGTTTTGTTTTATGAACTTCAGACTTTCAGAACTAAAAATTTGCTCGATGATTCTGACAGGAGGATGGTGTACTTTGGAGGGTTTATGTTTGGTAAAAGATCCTCAATAACACTTATTTATGCTTGTCAGTGCAGGCAGAGAGTGCCCTGGATCAAAAGGATTGGATTGAAAAGATCACAGGGGTCATTGCTTCATTACTTAGTTCTCAAGCTCCTGAGATGGTATTTGTTTTTTGAAAAATCACGATTGTGCCAATTATGTTCGTCATTGTTTAGATGACTGAAGGTTCCACCATATTGCAGTGTCCGTCTGCTAGTCCAATTGGAATTAGTCATCATCGGTCTACAAGTGAGAGTAGTTCGTTTGAAAGTTCTGACTTTGATCACTGCACAGTTGAAGAATATACATCAGAGAGGAGCCTTGCTACTTCACATCATGAACGCCCAATAAGAAATATGCAACCACAACGATCCTGCATAAAAAGTGAGAAGCTAACTGATGTATTGCGAAGAGTTTGTGGAAATGATAAATGTGCTGATTGTGGTGCCCCTGACCCAGATTGGGCATCATTAAATCTTGGTGTTCTTGTTTGTATTGAATGTTCTGGTGTTCACCGTAATCTTGGGGTGCACATATCGAAGGTAAATTCTATTTGTCTTTGTTTCTGGGGCAAACAATGTGCTACTGACTGAAATTTCTATAGCTTTGCAGAATCTTTTCTCTGGATGCTCAACGATGAACATACCCATAGAAGTTTCACATGAGTTTACATATTATCAGATACCGGTTAATCTTCAAAATAAGTTTCCATGCAAGAGTTCTAGTGGTCATCTTTAGACTTGTAGTAGTGTTCTGTGACTTGAGTGCTGGTATTGCATGTAAGTAGGACTGCTTCAAGATATTTATATGCTTGTCCCAAACTAAGGTCCAACTTCTTTTATCATCTTACTAGAGAAGGTTATGGAGCTCATACAATTGAGACAGCAGGGCCCATAGATTTACTGTTGCATTGCTGAAAACAAGTTTGCTCTTTTCTTATTTTATGCATCCCAGCCCTTTTGCCTTCTATCCATGTACATCCCTCCAAACATATTGTTAGTGTTAGTGTTCTTGTTTTCTTGACAATTCTAAAAGATACTAGTATTATTAATTTTTATATGTATATAAAACTATTAACTCTTCAATTAGATGATTAATTATACTCTCAAATTTCTCTGTTAAAAGAATAATGTATAGGTCCCTCTCTTGTATATGTCCCATGTACTTAGGCTCTTGCTTATTCTTATTTTTGATAATTTTTTTAACTCATATAAAAAGAAAAAGAAGCTGGGAAACCTCCCCCGTGCAATTGATGGACTCTGTTTTGGACATGATAATATGGGCATGCATTATCCCACGTATGGTTAAATGGAGAATCAAAGAGAATATTGAGTAACTCATTTAGCGGGAGCTCTTTTTTTATTTTTCTAAGATTGAGCTGCACTCATATTTATTTGAATGGTTGTGATGGGTATCGTTACAGTTGGATAAGCTTCTGTTTGGTGGATGTTTTTTGATGGTGTGCTCATTTGTGCACCTGTTGCTCTTTGTGTTGACTGCTATTGCAGGTACGATCTCTTACACTAGATGTCAAAGTGTGGGATCCTTCGGTTATAAGTTTGTTTCAGTCTCTGGGCAATACATTTGCGAACTCAGTCTGGGAGGAACTATTGCAATCAAGAAGTGGCTTCCAGATTGATCTCGTCCCCGTGGGGTGAGGAATCTACTTTATGCATTGAAATAGGATTGTTTAAGCTCCACAGAAATATATTATTTTTCTTAGGTATACTAACATTTACTTTTGTTGTTCTGTTGTTGAAGCTTATACAAGTCCGATAAATCACAGTTGATTTTTCTCTGTAAACCTAGTCACACTGATTCTATATCAGTGAAAGAAAAGTTCATCCATGCAAAGGTGCGACAATCAGGTCTTCTATTTTGTATTTTCATTTGAGTCGCTCTCTTTTAACCGAAGATAATTGCCCATGGCTTGTGTAAATGAGACATGTGCAGTGATGTTAATGCCTTTCCCATGAACGTCAGAATTACATCTTAATCATGTTGTGGGTGACAATTTTCCACTATAAATAAAAACATGTACATGACCGGATATATATTTTGATCTATTTTAACATTCTCTTTTTTCGTTAGCATTGCTTATTTTGAGTGTATGTGATATTTTTTTTATTAGGCTTTTTTATGTTTTTCTTTAGATGTTTTGCTAGACAACTCATTAGTTTTAAGAAATCAGCTCAGCCAACTGTTAATATCTTAGAACTTGAAAGATAAGGAAATAGTTAGGATATGTTTGATTCACTTGTAACTTGTTTTTAAGAGTAGCATAATGCTATGGAACCCACTTCAGCTTTTTTTGGTTTCTAAATGACGATTTTCTTGAGATGAAAATGATCTATATGAAGCTATAGCTTCAGATAGTACTGAATTGCATAAGTAAATCAGTCTGTTCTCATCTTAGTTTTGTTATTAGTTCAGTAAATTGAGGGCCATGGATGTTGTTTTTTTTCTTGCAACTTTCAAGGTGGGAGGGAGAGAGAGAGAGAGAGAGTGGTCAGACTGCATATTGCATGCCGTTTCTCTCTGGAAATCTCTTAGCTGTCTTGGAGATGCAATAATGATATTTGAAAATTCTCAAATGTCTGTTTTTTTGTGTGCATTATTAATCTTATGCACCCTATGCTACTTGCAAAGTTTTTAGACTGCTGTATAAATGTTTTAAGTGGCGGATGTTTTCTTTTGATCACAGTATGCAGAAAAGCTTTTTGTTCGCAAGTCAAAAGACAAGCAATATCCTCATTTAGTTGCACAACAAATCTGGGAGGGTGTGCGTGCTAATGACAAGAAAGCTGTATACCGTCACATTGTTAATTCTGAAGCTGATGTGAATGTTGCATACAAGCAAACTCCTTGTGAGTCCTCTTTAGCAGGGGATTCAATGGAGAGGTCCTTCACTGGCTCTACGAATTTGGCAGGTACAAGTGAAGCCCTGAGCCTGGAGGATCTAGATGGATGCACCCTGCTTCACCTAGCTTGTGAAACTGCAGACATAGGCATGATAGAACTCCTCCTACAGTATGGTGCAAACATAAATGCAACTGATTGCAGAGGCCAAACGCCACTCCACCACTGCATTCGCAGAGGCAGGACCACATATGCGAAGTTGCTTCTTACAAGGTGAGTTTGTCATTATTGCTTCTGTGAATTTGTATGCATTTATAGAAGTCGTCCTTCTACCTCCTATGGGTCTGGGTTTTTTTTTTTTTTTTTTTGGTGTTTCATTTTGTTTTATTTTATTTCAATCCATTTAATTTTTTTTAACTCCGCACTACTTACAGAATACCACTAAAGGGTTTCCAATGTATTTGCAGGGGAGCTGATCCCCGAGCTGTAAATTGCAAAGGAATAAACCCTTTTGAGCTAGCGGTAGAGTCGAACTTCGGTGATAGTGAAGTACTTGCTTTATTAGCTTTCTCAAATGGATAAGATTCTTTTGAATAAGAAATTACTGAAGGCCAATTACATTAAATATGGGTAATCTAAGAGAGAAAGATACGATTGTATTGAATTTTGTGTAATTATATGACATAGTATTTACATTTGAGGGTATTCCACTATTGTTTTTTGAGGATTTAGAGTGGTAGGTCGGCACGTCTACTCCCATTGGATTCACTGCAAATCAGTCCCCGGATATGTAATTTAAGACAGGTGCCTTTGGCCGGAGCCGAGCACTGGCAGCCTTTCGGCCAAGGGCTTTGTAAGGTCATGTGATTTTTGTTTCATTCAGTTTGTTTGCTCCCTCTTTGGTGAAAGCTGTGATGATTTAATTTTTTATTTTTATTATATAAAAAGTAGTTATGATGAAATGGTTCAAGGAATTGTGTATTTGTACATTGGTTTGTTTTAGTGAGGCTTAAGCTTTGTTGTGGCCACAAGTCTTTCTTTGGATGCGCAAATGTCTCTTTGTACGTGGTTTGCAACCTGTATGTCGTGCTGAAAAAGGTATGTGCTCTTGTTCGTTCTTTATGGGTAAAGAATGGGGAGGTATGTTGATTGACTAAGTAGAGGTTTGGAAGGTAAGATGAGAATTTTATGTTTTGTTTTAGATTTTAAAATATTATTTTTTAATTTTAAGATTTGAAAAAGTTGAATTGAGATTTAAAAAATGTGTATTGGGATTTGAAAAAGTTGAATTGTTTATTATATTTTTTTAAAAATTTAAAAAAGGTGTAACAATGAGTTGAGATGAGATGATAATTTTTGAGATTTTTCAACCTCCAAACCTAATCTTAATAATTTACATCTTAAAATACCTTAAAATTTTAAAAGATCCTCATCTCAAGGGTCCCCTCGTTTTAGTATCTTTATATAAGTAACAACTAATAAATAGGGACCATCGAACTCCAGTCACCAATGACCAGAGGCCGATATGGCATTTATAATTTTATAGCATTTGTCTATCTAAATTTTTATTTAAAATAATTAATCGAAAGTCATTTTATTTATTTTAGCAATGACATTTACAGTGCATTCTACGTCAGTGCCGCGTAAAAATCATCTTAGAAATATACAAGCAATATTTCAACCATTGGCATTCAATTGTAGGAAGAGAATTTGCAAAATAGTTGGGGTCTAATGAAAATTTGTTTAGGAATAAATTATTTTGGATTTTTTTTGAATTTTTGTGAGAGTTATTTTAATTTTAATTTTTTCTTTGACATGGGGAACCACCCCGTGACAGAACCCTTGAAGCTCATTCATGGAACTTAAACCACTGGGGAAGACTGGCACAGCACTGTCATGCCTCTACTTAAATCGTAATTTTATTTCGGAGAAATCAAAACCTGTGACATGGAGCACACGCACACAAGTTCTCCCGGACTACCCACCGGATGGGTAAAAAGAAAAGAGTTATTTTAATCTTAATTTATATTAAAAATCGATGAAGATGTTTTGATAATTTGTTTTTTTTCGACAGATGTTTTGATAATTAAAATAGATTGCAATAGGCAATATTCTCATATTTTTATTACATGATTTATAATTAAGTAACGTTAAAAAGTCTTAATATATTTAAATTTCGCGTACTATTTTTTTAAAAAATAGGTATGTCACAAAAAAGTTAATTTTTTAAAGTGTTTCTAATTTTTCTTATTTTTTTAATGAGAATATGTGAAATTTATATATTCTAAAAATATATTAAAAAAAAGAGTAATGTTATATATAGATATAAGGTGTACAACATAATCACTTTTAAAGAGAATGTGATCAATTATTAAAATATAAATTTTTTCATATAAATCTTATATTTATTTATTTATTTTTTAAATTACGGGAGTATCTACTCTGTGTAGAATAGAGAATGCAAAAGCAATTATTCGATGAAAGCTAAAAGAAAAAGAGACTTTATTTAATCTAATCTCCGCGACAAGACAGTGGCACTTGTATAATGTATAATGTATAAGCGTAAGCACAAATTCCAGTGGCTTCCCTATCAACGATCCCGATCATATCTTAACTAAGCCAACGGTCAAGATCCTCGAACCCACCCTCGTTTCTTCCTGCACACAGCTCGATGTCTCTTCGCTTTCGGCAGCCCTCCCTCGTGATAGGGACGCCAGCAATGCTTCATTCGACGTGGCACTGGAATCCTACACGTCGTACGGTATCTCTCCGAAAGGCGGGACACCGGGAACCCAGTTTTGTCCGCATACAAATGGTCAGGCATAGACACTGTAACAGAGAGAGGGAGAGACCGAGGCTAGGCAAGGCAAGCCAAATTTTCATTCGGGGTGTTGTTTGTATTTTGAGTTTTCTAGGACGATTATGGTCGTAGTAGTTGTTGGCGGAGGTGGCGAATCGCGAGTCCTTACGCTTTTGCTAGTTTAAAGTTAAAAAAAAAAGGTTAAAAAAAAAAAAGGGTTTCTGGGTGCCCTGTTTTGATGTTGCTAATCAATCTTTATCTTTAACAGAGAAAAGAAAGTATTTTTGGGCCTTCAAATCGGAGCTAATGAAGCAACCACAACTCTTTGATGGTGAATCTTTATGGTATTTTGTAAAGAGTGCAATTTTAGAGGTGTAGATTTGCAGATTCACCTTCAAGGTCAGATTGGTAAAAAAGGCCGTTTCTTCATGTGAGAGAGAAGTAAAGATGGGGGCGACTCCATGAAGAAATGATTCTTTGCGATTTTCCTGTGAAAATTTTTGGGTCAAAGTCCATTTTTTGCCTTCTTTTGATCTGATATACGTGCCAGTCTCAAGCCCTTTGAGCTTCTTTTATGGGATTGAACATTTGAAGCGTTTTGAGGACTCGGTTGAAGATGCCATTTTTTATCAGATTTCCATGCAAACTTAATTAGAGGAGAGGCCCGACAAGGGAATTTTGTGAGCGTTTTGTGATTCCCATTTTGATATTCAGGCACCTGGAATGCCCAAAAGTAAAAATTAAAAAACAAATGAAATAACACCGGGACATAATCTAGCTTAAAAGAACTCTCTTGCTCTGTCTCTCTCTCTCTCGGTTCTGAGCTTTTTGGCTTGGCACGAAAGAAAATGGAGAAAAGAGGAAAATACACCCCCTCCTTTAACAACGACAGGTTCTTTCCTCTTCTTTTGTTGTTGGTCTTGTTCTGCTTTCACCACGCCGCTGCGTACTGCCGAGAGAAAACGACTAAGCACATCTCCTCTCAGCCTCCACCACCCAAATTCCAAAATGGGCTTCGAAGTATTCTTCTCAGTATTGCATTAGGAGCACTAACCGGTTTCCTTGGTGCCCTTCTGTTCTCTATGATAGTCCGCAGCGTCATCCGGTACCTCAACCGGACCCCACTTCTCAAAGGCCCCGTCATATTCTCCCCAAAAATCACTCCCATGACGCTCCAAGCTGCTCTCGCCAATGAAAACCATTTGTTGGGATCAAGTTCTAATGGGAAATACTACCGGACTGTGCTCGACAACGGGCTTGTCATCGCGGTGAAGAGGCTCGAACAGTTTCCGACCGGTTCCCCGGAGAAGTACGTGAAGATACAGCAGGAGCTGGAAATGCTTGCCAGTTTGAGACACCGGAATTTGATGAGCCTAAGGGCTTATGTTCGCGAATCCGGTGGTGGGCTTTCTTTGCTTTATGACTATGTCCCGACTGGGAGTCTCAAGGATGCAATGCATAGAGTTAGAGATAATCAGTTGCGGCTTGGGTGGGAGCTGCGCCTGAGGATTGCGGTTGGGGTTGTTAAAGGGCTTCAGTATCTTCATTTCGATTGTGACTCTCATTTTCTGCACTATAACTTGAAGCCTACAAATGTGATGTTAGATGCAGATTTTGAACCCAGGTTGGCGGATTGTGGGTTGGCTAAGGTCATGCCCAGTTTGGATAGAGTAACTTCGGACTACAGTGCTCCGGAGTGTTTCCAAAATTGCAGGTGATAATATATAAGCTTTCAGATTTGAGAGATTTTAAAGCATATCCCTATATACAAGATTTTGATGTGAAGCATATTCATTTCCTTGCTATTGGTTTTCTTGTTTCTTTAAGCACTTATACCTCAGTGGGTTATGTACCGTCTCTTACGCTATTGAAATTACCAATTTAGATTCTGATAACTACATTGAAATTAAACTTGATAGAAAATTTTAATCACTCGTCTTGCACTTCCAATTAACTAGTGGTATTTTAGAGGCATTCTTGGTTTGTATAGTCAATTGATGCTGTCAGGGTTTTGGGATTTTACTTGGAGAATTTACGTTCTCCCCTCTATGTTGCTAATCTTACAATTGGGGTTGAGGACCTGTTGTTATCCATGGCCCCTTTTTTCTGGTTGCAACTAGTCTGAGATTTTAGGTTGTTTTGTTTTGTATCAAATATGTACCAATGCATGATGCTGGATATTTTTATTTGAAACAGGTATACTGATAAGAGTGACGTTTTCAGTTTTGGGATGATATTGGGTGTTTTGTTAACTGGTAGAGACCCTACTGACCCATTCTTTGGAGAGCCGGCTAGTGGGGGGAGTTTGGGACAGTGGCTTAGGCATTTGCAGCAAGCAGGGGAGGCACGAGAAGTGCTTGATACAAGTATTCTAGGGGAAGAAGTGGAGGAAGATGAGATGCTGATGGCAATGAGAATAGCTGTCAAATGCCTATCAGACATTCCTGCAGACAGGCCTTCCAGTGATGAGCTTGTTCACATGCTAACCCAACTACACAGTTTTTGAAGGAAATGTATGTAAACTACTGATCACCAATTTTCTGTAGATTTTTGGAAATTGAAACATTGGGATTTTATGCTCGAAGGGATGATGCCTACAATCCATGTGTAGCAAACTCTTTTACAAACTGCAAAGTGATCTCGGTGTTGTGGCTGTCATTGCTGCATTTTGTATTGTTTAGCTTCTTGCCTCTTTTCAAATCTGTATGATTATTCTTATCTTAGCATCTAGAGGTCTGCACATAACTGATATTTGATAGTGAGGAAATTGGTATGCGAGAAAATATTTGAACCAAGTGGATGAGTCTTTGCTCAGGTAATTATTCCGAGACATTTGCATTATTATGTTTTACATTCTTGGCGATGGTGGGGTTTGGTTGGGTGTCTTTATTGGACAATACTTTATTGGAATCACGGATCCTTTTTTGACTTGACATTAGACAATTCTCTATCTATCTTCCTTTTGCTTTAACGCGTTGACTTTAGGACCAACTCAACAAGGAATCTCCTTGTGCCGTCTTGCTATGTAGCATTCAAACCATGAAAACGACAAATGAACCTCCTCTCAACTTCATTGTATTACACAGATAACAGCATTTAAAGTTCTCACCTTTGTGTCCTTTGCATTTCAGGCTTAACAGCCCCTATTAAATCGTTCATCTTGTGTTCTGATCCTTCTTTTTGGGAATTTTCGGCTGGGAGTTTCTGATCCTTAAAGAGCTAAGAGGAGCAATAGTATCAATTTAGCTTGTCTTGCCTAAAGTGTGACAAAATGTATTCTCCTGCTGTGTAAATGCCGAGTGTGTGAGACCGTGAGAGTAGTTAAAGAGGCGTGGGGAGCAGATATTGAAGTTACCCCCCTTAGAGCTGTGAATGTGATTGTTCACCTCACCTGAACTCAGTCATGGAAACTGTGGAAGGGAGCATTGAACTGAGTCGTGGGGGATAGAGATAATGGAGTCCTTTTTCTTGTTCTTCGAAGCAGAACAGACTCCGTTCAGTTTAAGGAGTTAAACTTCAATGGGGAGTTTTATAATTATAACTTTTTTCAGGTCCAAAACTCCAAATGCATGCACAAGAGTTTGCTGAGATTTCCGGATCACCTCCTTGTATTTATTTTCTTTTCTGTTTTACCCCGTCCAAAGCAGGTCTCAAAAAAAAGTTTGGGGTCCCATGAGACAAGCTAGAGCTAGGGATGGGTAGTTCCAAAAACCTTTGCGACCTCATCTCTTCAAGTCAATGCCAAAGCAGATGGGAATCGATTTCATCCAATGCATCAAAATGTTGGCAGCTTTCTACCTTGCTCTCCTAGACACCCACAAAATTCCATTGTAGGTAGACTTTATGTCCCCCCGAACGAGTAATGATATGTATCAATTATTATTCAGTTTTACACTTATAGTTTTGTTTTTTTGTTTCTTTTTCAGGGTGTGGGTGTTTTTCATAGGATATGGGGTGTGGTCCGTGTGGAGTAGTGAATAGTAGCTAATAAGAAAAAAGTTTCATGGAATAATGCTAGCTACTAGTCTAAAAGACGTTCTGCTGAATATTTTTGTAAAAATGTGGGTTTCACCAAAAAAATAAAAAATAAAAAAAATTGCACTTTTTTAAAGTGAAGTCTATTTTTTTTTTATAAAGATATGTGCGAAACTTATCTATTTAAGACTTGTACAAATCTTTTCTCATTTATAAAAAAATGGTCAAAGTAGTAATTACATTTTATATAAACTGAAGAGGTAAGCGTCTACGTAAACAATGAAAACATATTTGCAAATAGATTTATTTAGCCTAACAAAAAATAATATTTGCGTTTGTAAAGAAAAATGAATAGGAATTTAGAGAATGATGTAGAGTATCTTATATTGATACTCGTTCATATGAATAGAAATATGAGCTTCGTTTCCGCAGTATTATAAAATCATGAAGTTTGGGCTTTCGATGCAATTTCAAGGAATTAGATACGTGCACGTTAAAATTTGAACGAGACGTGTGCAACGGCCCAACTTCTTCCATACGATTACGATCACCCAACCAATCCCTTTGCTAATTCCATATGCTAAATTTTGAAAGACTGCCTTCGTTTGGTCAACAACTTTTGCACATGAATTAATGAATAAAGTATTATTATTATTTTTAAATGAATTTTTTGAAATTTCATATGTTTGAATTTAAAAAATATTATTTTATTATATAATTTAAAGTAATTATGAAATGGTTGTATTGTGTCATTATTCACTAGCAATATATACCAACCATGCATACGGATGTTGGATTTGTCCAAAAATATATATAATCACGACCTGTCACAAAATTTAAATTAATAAAAATATGTAGATTTTATTATTTATTTTATATCTTAATACTCTTCTTCACATATGAATTAGACATCTCTATTCTGATATCATATTAAATTACTACTTGTCTCATAAGTTTAAATTAATACAATTAAATATATTTTATTTATATATTAACATGTATGTGTAGGTATTTTCTATAAGTAAATTCTAGGCCTATATCGTTCCTCGGAGCCCATGCAAGTTTAATAAAAATAAATATTTGTAAGTTTGCTTATAATTGATATGCTACTGCACTACATATGCGAAGAGCTTTTCATATTAGTTAGCTAAAAAAATATTGGTGTTTTATTATTATTATTTTAATTGATCCCTACAACAATTAGTATTTTTAAACACAAATTTGTAATTAACATAATTATTTTTTATTTTGTAAAGGGCCGGGGCATGGGACTCGATTTTCACATGAGATAGAAAGTTGAAAGTTAAATAAAATATTATTTTTTAATATTATTATTATTTTAAAAATTAAAAAATTAAATTATTTATTATATTTTATATGAAAATTTGAAAAAATTATAATGATGAGATGCAACACTTCTTATGTCTAAACGGGATCTAATTCTTTAAGATAGGAAAGAAAATGCCATCGGGCTGCAAGTTTTTTTTTTGGCTGATCTCTAACATTTTCACCACCTTAATAACTTTACGGTCTGTGTGTAAAGTACTTATGTTTACCATTGGAGGAGATAAAGTATTCAAGGCATATTCAATGACTTGGTGTTCATTGCATTAGCCTGGCTCCTAATTCCTTGTCAAAACAAGTTGTTGAACCATATATTATAATAACATTATAAACAATATTGATAAAGAAGGTCGACAGGGAGACATTATAAATAAATCATGACATCTTTTAAAGTTCTCTCTCTATATTATATACTTGAGATTATCTTTCTATGTGGAAGAAGCCAATGTCTAGATGTATAAGACATTATATTGAGTCCACTAAAGCAAAGTGAGATTAACAGTCATGTTTATACTAAAAAAAAGTCTTATATCTCATTCATCTTATAGGCTTCTCGAATCTTAACCAATCAAGTAGTACTGTTGTGTAGATCAATCCAATTCATCCCTCAGAAGAGGCTAGAGGTATGACATATGATGTGGGTTATGTATTATATATTGATCAGTACTATTTAATATTGTCTGAAAATTTTCCTCAATTAGTTATAATCGTGTATAATCCACATAAGATGTTTATGTTTATTTTTTTTCACTCTACTTCTTAAGATTTAAGTATAAAATCTACATAAAACCCATAATAATAAGAGCCGACCCTAGTTTTTAGAGAGAGAGAGAAAGCCCTCCTTTATAGAAACTACAAAGATCTAAAACGGCGTAGTGCTCATCTCTCATTCCTTTTCTCTTTTGTTCTCTCTTCTCCTTTTCTTTTTAGATGTTTTTTTTTTTTCAAGAAAGAATGGGTGAAGGATATCGCAGGCCGATGTCGATGGAAGATGCCTCTGTCTGCAGTACTCGAACAACTGCACAACAATAGGCTCCTCTACACGTAGTGTGGCCCCAGAGATCTTGAAACAGAAAGGATACGATGGGTCCAAGGCTTTTTCAAGAACTACGATTAATTGGGTTAGATGGGTGGGCTTCCTCCAATGTGATCTGATGGTTTTCCAAAGCCTTTAGTTTTCATGCTTTTCGAGTTGCCCATTTGGTTTTTAGTGCGAGTCGATGTCGGCCATAACGATCTCCAAGCTCTTTGTCCTCGACCTAGATAGACGTGGTGAGATGTTATCCGTTCCTTAGTTTCGAGGGATAATAAGATCAGTTCTTCCGGTAGCTGCTAAGGTTATTTATTTTCCTCCAAGGTTGAAAATGCGGATTTATAGATTTTCAAGATGTAATCTGTTATTTTTCTATGTATTTATAATTTCTGTAATGTTTTTTGTTTTCAAAAAATAAGAAATAAAAAAACAACTATTCTCTTGGACTTTGTCCGAAGAGTGTGTTTTCTTAACTCTGTTTTAGATTGAGTGTGAGGTTTTGGTGTATCCTACTTCATTGGAGTAGGGATTTGGTTAACTCTGTTTTGGACAAGGTTGTGCTGTCTCTTAGACTTTAAGTCTAGAGAGGTTTATAGTTTGGACTAGACCATGTCAATCACAATGTAAACTAAGAAGCTATTGATATTTGAAATTAGCTTGTAATGTATGTTTCAGATCAAGTTGTAATATCTAATATTAATAAATTTAGTATGCTTTTTATAAAATATATATATATATATATAGTCTAGATAAACGAGTCATGAACTCACTTTAGTCCTCACCTTTATATTAGAACGTATGAGAATGAACATTAATGCATGGTTCAATCCAAATTAAAATATATACAACAAGACAAAAAATATCGTCCCATGCATTGAGGGGAAAAAACCAACAGTATGCCAAGTGGGAATTAAAAATATAATATTATAAAAAAAAAACAGTACCCTCCCAGTTGGATGTATATTCCATGCTTAGTCCACCCACCGGCACGCTTACGACTTACGAGTCATGGTCATAAACGGGTTTATTTATATAAAACTAAACTATCTTATCTTATATAATTATTATAATTTTTTATATAAAATATAATAAATAATTTAATTTTTTTAAATGTTAAAACAAAAATTATATTATAATAATATTTTATTCAACTTTTAACAAAACATCTCATTTTATCTGAACTACATAACCAAACGAAACTTAGGTTAGGTTTAGATACACAATTCAGATGAGATGAAATGAGATATTTTAAATCGTATTTGAATAAAATATTGTTACAATATATTTTTTAGTATTATTTTTATTTTGAGATTTGAAAAAGTTGAATTGTTTATTATATTTTTATATGAAAATTTGAAAAAATTGAGATAAGATGAAATAAGAGTTTTGTGTAAACAAACGGAGCCGTTGTATTTACATCCTTATCCATTTTTTTTTCGCTTGTGTGTTTGCTTTGTCAATACATGTGATTAATTTAGTGAAGTGTTATATATATATAACAATATTATATAAAAGTAAATTTACAAACTGACGTAATTTCACATGATATGTTAGATTTACTTTACGATAAAATAAATTTTATAATATGACGTACAATATTAAACCACGTCACTTTATGAATTTATTTTTATATAATTCTTTGTAACTAAAGATTATATTAAATATGCTCGTATTATTTTTTCTTTTTTATATCATTCAATTTTTTTTAAAAAAAGAAAACACATATAATTAAGAAATGAAGTCCTACCAAACCCGACCGTACGCTTTAAAAGTGAAAAAAAAAAAAAAAAAAAACAGACCCTACGAGTGACTTCATAATGTTTTGAATAATTCTTATCCATACCCATGATCCCAAAAAAGAAATGTCAAAAAATGGGAGTGTCCGTAGTGTGGATTTGATGTCTTAGAATAGGCAGGCAGAGATCAAAATAATTTGAAAAAAAGTAGTGGGAAACATATGATCCTCCTCACATATAGCCCTAAATATGAATGAACCAAGAATAAAAAGCAAAGCAAGTGATATTGAAAAGATTTGTGACTCAAACAGATATTCTTTGCAGTGCTTTAGACAAACTAAGGCGCGCAAATGGTGGATAGAATCATGGTATGTTTTAGAAATCTAAGATTCCTCAATCCTCTGCCTTGATCATGACGGAACAGTACTGGAACTACAAGACGAAGGCCTCGGACCCCCTCCCCCATCGAACAATAAATCATCCATCCATCCATATATATATATATGTATATATATAATTATATATCCTAAGTGTTCTGTGAATAATGCATGCCATGGTTCTGTGACGCCACACTTATCCTCCTACTCAGACCCAGGTTTGTTCGTATTAGCGTGAGAAAGAGACCGATCCTCGTAGTGCGGATAAGAATAGATAGATTTAATTATTTATATTATGTTTTAATATTTTGTTTTAGCAAACTCGAGTCATCTTATGATATAATGTAATTATTTATATTAGAAAAATATATTAATAAAAAAAAATTTCATAAAAGAAAATTTATATACTGATTTATCTTGATTTAATACGTTAAATTATAAAAATATTTTTATTATAACTTACCATATAAAATTACTATTTGAGGGCAATGGCAACAACTAGTAAAATCATTTTTTTTTTATTATTTTTTGAAATAATTTTTTAACGCAATCTAATCTTGATAATTTTTTCAGGTGTAAATATTTTTATTTTTTTGCTATTTTTTACATAATTTTTTTTTAACATTTTTAAAAAATAAAATTTTTTTACAATATCATTAAAACAATATTTACTTAATCACTTAATAAAAAATACAAAAAAAAATTCTAGCTGGAAAGACTAGTATTGTTGATATTGTTTTACGAAGAGATTACAGACTTTTATCTTCTCCTCTGTTACTCTGCAGTCGAGGTCAAGAGAAAAAAATAAAAACAGAGAAATCGCTGGAGAAGAATTCTAAAAGCGTAATTTCCGGATACGTGTCTTTCTCTCAATGGTCACTTTCACGAAGCCGTGTTATAAGCTGGTCGTAGGCTTTAAGTCAATATACAAGAAGGCCCTGATCTCATCCCCATCGAACGGAGAGAAAATCGAAGCGACAGGCAATCTTCTCACTTATTTTCCACGCAAGTGCCGAGATTTTTATTGGCGGGTGATCTACCAACCAGGTGACTTTATAAAATTCTCTCTCTTCTTTAATAAAATCCCCCTAAGCTATTCCCTCCGTCTCCCTCTAATCCTGCCTGTTAATAACAGGACAAACCCTCTTCTCGAATCCGCATTACTTTTCGTCTACTCTCGAAGACAAACGTCGTCTTGTGCTGGCCAATTGAAGCTCGAAACGTGCCCCGTAAAACTAACGACGTTAGTGAGCAACTGAATGGTCATGTTTATCATCCCGTTTGGCGGTTAATCAGAGGACAAAGAGGTCAGTATAGTACGTTAACCGGTTGCCCAAGTAGGACAATAATTCCGTTCCGTTTATAAAAAGTGGTTGGAAAATTAATTTTTTTATATAAAAAATAAAGAATATTAAAAAAAAAATATAAGAGAAAGAGTCGGTCACACACTCGCTGAGAGAAAACGAAAAGAGCGTGAATAAAGGTGTGGTGCTCTCCGCAGACGTACGAATAGTAATGGCAGCGGGCAGTGATGCTGCAGTCTGCAGAAACGGTCTCAGAGAAAAAGGACGTAGTCGGCGACAGGCCAAAGAGATCGCAGAAAGTGGCTCTTGAATCGAGGAGATGATGCGGTTTCTCTTGTCTTAACTATGCCCCTGAATGTAGAATTACAGTTACTTTTTTATTGTTGCCGCTGTTGTTGTGTTACGAGGTTTTTTTGATTGTTCGGACGGTGATGATCGTCAATCGGCTGCCGATTGGTAGAGGTCTGTGTTGAGAATTTATCTGAGAGATGGCGTCTTCGAGTGTCCCGGTGGCTGGTAAAGTTTAATCAATTCCAGGGGCTTTGAATTGCGTTTTTTTTTTTGTTGATGATTACCCCGTTTGTTATATGAAGCAATTGGGAGTTTTAGAATCGCTGCTCTTTGTTTTTCTAGTGGTGGATGGTGTAGATTCGGAGGATGCGCTATACAAGGAGCTGTGGCATGCTTGTGCGGGACCTCTGGTCACGGTGCCTCGCCAGGGGGAGCTAGTTTTCTATTTTCCTCAGGGTCACATCGAGCAGGTACTATATAAATCTCTTTGGATTTTGTTCAATTTCTTCTGCTCTTTTCCAATTCTTGATATGGAGGTGCAAATGTGCAATGCGTTTTGTTGAACTAATTTTGTTTTGTATGTCTATATGGTTATGTAAATGTACGGATGCATATATAGGTGCAGGCTTCGATGAACCAAGTGGCTGAGCAGCAGATGCCAACTTATGATCTTCCAGAGAAAATTCTCTGTCGCGTGCTCAATGTTCAATTGAAGGTAAAAGCTTGCCGTCACTTAAAAATTTTGGAGGCGCACTTTTTTGTTTACTGCGGTGCTCCCATTCACGCTCTCAATTGAGTTGTTTTCCCCCCTTTTCTTGGTACTGAACTGAAATTTAAACTTTATCGAGGAAGGCTGAACCAGACACCGATGAAGTGTATGCTCAAGTGACTTTGGTTCCTGAACTCCAAGTATGTGATTCTGAAAGTGATTATTTATGGAATTCCGGACGTGAATTTAAAATATGGAAATATTAAAAGTATGAATCTTATGTTTGTTCTGACAGCAAGGCGAGAACTCGGTGGAGGAGAAGGGTACCTCTTCTTCCCATCCTCGGCCTCGTGTATATTCCTTTTGTAAGACGCTTACGGCCTCCGATACAAGCACTCATGGTGGTTTCTCGGTGTTGAGACGCCATGCCGATGAATGCCTACCTCCATTGGTTGGTTTGGGCTTTTCATCTTGTGTCTTTTTAGTGGCTCGCTTCTTTTATTCTGTAATTACATCATACCCTTGGTCTTCATTTCAGTTCTGAGAAGCATTGAAATTGCTCATTTATTTGCAGGACATGTCCAAGCAACCTCCGACTCAGGAGTTGGTTACTAAGGATTTGCATGGAAATGAATGGCGTTTTCGTCATATTTTTCGAGGTAATATCAAGTACCTTCACTCACTTTTATTTAAATCTTGACCTAGCAATTATTTGATTCCTTGGTCCAATACACGTTTGCAAAGTATCCGTTGTAAAATTTGATAGAAGCATGAAACTTGTAAATGTAAATGTCAGGTCAACCAAGGAGGCATCTTCTTCAGAGTGGATGGTCTCTTTTCGTCAGCTCCAAAAAGCTTGCTGCTGGGGATGCTTTTATCTTCCTGAGGTTTGCCATCTTTATTTTCAAACCAGTTTCTATGATTGTGATCCCAGCTACAGCTTTTCTTTGGTTCACTAATGACTACAGATTGTACCATGTTGCAACCATATGATATGTGACATGTAAAATAGTTATGTGGTGGTAGATCATTTTTGTCTGATCAGTTTCAAAATCCTTTTGCTCTCAGAGGTGAAACTGGGGAACTTCGTGTGGGGGTAAGAAGAGCAATGAGGCACGGAAGTAATATTCCGTCTTCTGTCATATCTAGTCACAGTATGCATATTGGTGTTCTTGCAACAGCATGGCACGCTGTTAATACGAGTACCATGTTCACTGTCTACTACAAGCCAAGGTGTGTAATTTTTTCGTTACCTTCGTATCATCATCGAGTGAAAATTTCTTATATACCAGATATACCTACCTAGAAAAAAATATATTAAGCCACATGTAGAAACACATTGCAATTGATTCCATAACATGTCAATGAGTTGTTGTGGTCTTTGTTATATAGATATTGCATTCTTTTTCCCACTAAAGCGTGATATAGATTTTACCATTTAAGTAGAAATAGTTCCCTGAATGCCTGAGAAAGAAAAAGAAAAGAAATTGCTTTCAACCTTGTTAATAGGAGGTCGTGTCTAGAGAGTCGCTGCCAATTTCAGAGTGTCTAAAGTAGAGAATGAGAATATTGTTGATTGCAGGAATATTGTCTAAACTATACATTTCAACTGAAGTAATTGTCAGTCTGTGTCATGCTACAGGGCATGGTTTTTTTCTTGTGCTCTGATCTCCTGATATTGTCTAAACTATATTCATTCATGGAATAAATTATGCCTAATATTGAGCTTTATACATATTTTTGAATGCAGTAATGTCATGCAAACTGAGTGTGTATGGTGTAATCCTGTTTACTTTTTTAATCCTTCGCATGCTGCTTTTCCAATCTATGAATTTCTTGTACATGATATGTTATAGGACTAGCCCAGCTGCATTTATCGTACCCTTTGATAAATATATGGACTCTGTCAAGAACAACTGTGCTATAGGGATGAAGTTCAAGATGAGGTTTGAGGGTGAAGACGCTCCAGAACAGAGGTATGATCTTTTATTGAACCCTGCTTATCATTTTTAAACTTTACGAAAACGGAGGAAGAAGGAAAAGAGAATTTGGTTGATTTGTGGAACTTCTTGCCTCCATGGACTAGATTCTCTGGCACAGTGATTGGAACCGAGGATGCCGATTCTGTAAGGTGGCCCGGATCAAAATGGAGATGCCTAAAGGTACTAACTTAGAGTGCATAAGTCCTTGAATTTCATAATCCTTTACGTGCTAAACCTTGTGTTCTTTTGCAGGTTCGATGGGATGAAACTTCTCCCATCCATCGTCCAGAAAGAGTTTCCCCTTGGAATATAGAACTTGCTTTGACTCCTACTCTGGATGCCCATCCAGTGTGCCGATCAAAGAGGCCTCGTGGGAACATGGTATCGTCTTCTACTGATCCCTTTGTTCCTACAAGGGAAGGTATAGAACAACTGGTGGACGAATGCTTCATAACTCTTTATTGTTTCACCTCTGCCACTGTTATGCTGCGATTGCAGTTTATTTAGACACTGTTGTTAAACTCCATCATTTACATGACCAGGTTTGCCTAAATCTAGTGTTGACCTTTCACCAGAGAAAGGGTTATTAAAGACCCTGCAAGATCAGGCAATATCAACCATGGGAGGTGTCTGTGCTGAGAATAATGAGTCAGAAACTACTCAAAACCCCCCTTTATGGACTCAGACACAGGGTAAGAATCAAACTGAATCGAGTTTTGGTGAAAGAGTGGGACCAGATGACAGTGCCCCTAAAATGATGCATGAGATGAACTATAGAAGTCCAGTATTGGGCTCTCTGACTCCTTATGGGTTCCATTGGCCCTTTATTGATCAAAATACTGATAATGTGGATCGATTGAAAAAACGTGTTTTAGATCAGAATCAAAGATCAAATTTCTTTACATTTTCCCAGTCCATGTTGCATCCCTCATTTAATATGATGGAATGTGGCATGCAACATCCTGCTCAAGCAGTTGAGCAACATCCGGTTAATAGGTTGTTACCTCTGCTGCCACCTACAAGTATCGAGGATTCTCCCTGTCCAACACTGATGAAACCACAGCCTCTGTTTTCGCAAAAAGAAGAAATGAAATCCAAGGGAGATGGCAGTTGCAAACTCTTTGGTATATCACTCATTAGTAGTCATTTGGCCACAGAACCGGCCACGCCACATGAAAATTTCATGCAAAGGACAGAAGGGCAAATTGCTTCTCCATCAGATCGGTCGCAGAAAGCTGTGTGTCAAATTTCTTCAGAGATATCAATTAAAGATGATGAACGAACGAGGTCTTTTCAAGCCTCTGAGCAGCTTACTAGAAATGTCCAGGACAGGTTTCAGATCAGTTCAACCAGATCTTTTATCAAGGTTTTCTCCTTTTAGACAACTGAATGTAAAGTCTCACCCGTGTTTCCATTTAGAATTCATCGTCTTATATCTGTTGAAAACAGGTTCACAAGCACGGGGTTCCTGTTGGGCAGTTTGTGGACCTCACCAAGTTTGATGACTACAATGGATTGATGGCAGAGTTGGATCATATGTTTGAATTGAACGGTGAATTGATTGCTCCCAATAAGAGGTGGATGGTGGTTTTTACTGATAATGAGGGTGATATGATGCTTGTTGGAGATGATCCCTGGCGGTAAGTATTCAAGTTCTGCCTTTCTCTGTTCTTTATTCCTCTCCTTTCTTTCTATGTGTTTCTCTACTTAATTTCTTATATGTTCGCATCATCATGTTTTAATTCCAATCGCGTTTCCATATAATGCAGAGAGTTCTGTAGCATGGTCCGTGAGATCTTTATCTATACTCGAGAGGAGGTTCAGAAGATGCGACCCCAACCCTTGAATCCCAAAGTCAATCAGATCTCACCAGTTACACGCCGAAAGATGGGTTCAAAATAATTGAATGATTTGACACTACAGGTGTGAGTCCCAAAAATAGGTTTGGTATCTACGACTTTACATGGTTCTTAATAAGTTTGGAATGCATTAACTCTGATTTTATAGGTAAACCTTAAAAGATTGTTGTACTTCGTAGTAACCCATTGGACATTAGTTTAATGTAACTCGCAATATGTCTGCCTTAATTGGGAGATTTGCTGTGCATTCTCAACTCAGATGGCTGATTAACTAGGAA
Organism: Pterocarya stenoptera; assembly: GCA_003123785.1. Lineage (NCBI taxonomy): Eukaryota > Viridiplantae > Streptophyta > Magnoliopsida > Fagales > Juglandaceae > Pterocarya > Pterocarya stenoptera. The sequence continues at coordinate 123,634 of QEOT01004362.1, forward strand.
TTTAGAAGTCATTTTTATTCTCATCGCGTTTGTTCAGGTTGTGGAGCTGGCAAGTCTACGTTTTAGGGTGTGCGGGGGGGGCACTGGCCTTTGAAGGGAAGCTCTTATCTTTTGCAGTCGATGCTTAACAGTATAAACTGTCTACTACATGCAGTTTTGGTTCAATTGCAAAGCACTGTAGTAAATAGTGTTTTGTTTTTTCTATTTTTGGTGGGTTGGATAAGGAAAATTGCTATATCAAATGTACAGATAATTTGTCTATAATGTTCGAGTAATAGTATATTGCCAAGAGCTAGAAAGTATTTAAGACCCTTGTAAGTTGTCACGATCTTTTACTTTACAATTAATGCTAAATAAAGTCATCGAGTGCACAATGATTGCGCAAATCTTTTGAAAAAGAGTAAGTTTCATTATTAAAAAATTATTTTCTTTTTAATATGGATTTCATATTTATTCACTTTTTCAAAGGGATTGCGTGATACTTGCAAACTCACGATTGCAAATGTTATTTCTCTTTACTAAATCTCTATCGCTTAATTCTGTTATTTTTTTTATTTGAGACTTGGCTTTCTTAGTTACTTCTTGAAATTGGTAATTTTAAATTCTGTTTATAAGCTAATTATGTTTTCTTTTCCAATGTGGAATTATTTGATTACTAACTCTAATAAATTAGATAAAAAAAAAATACAAACATTTCCTCACTTTTGAATTTGAATTTCAAATTGTCCAACTCATTGTAAAGGGTACTAAAGGACCCAACATTTCTTATTCCCCATCAATCATTAGATTAATTATTAATGACAAATTTAATGGTCGATAAATAATGTCATGATACTAAAGATAGGTAGATAAGAGTAAAAATGAGAATGTAATATGCAGCATTTTTTTCTTTCCATTAAAATAGGCTGTTGTGTGTGAAAACAGAAAAAGAATGATGGGTCAATGCTTTTCTACCGACAATGGCAGAGCTGAGCCATTCCTGTATTCACCATCCAATAATCGGTTCAGATGCACAGCACCATCGCTCTCGAAAAAGTAGCGGTGAAGGGCCTTCACACATTGTTCAGCTTCACTATCATTTACTATCAATGAAATATTCACCTGGTTGATACCAACGATAGGTATTTAGCTTCTTTTTTTCTTTTTCTTTTTTGTTGAAAAAATGCCACAGTATTTACAGGAATTATGATGGAAATACCTTTGATGCCCCTTGTGATATCATCTGAGCATTAACTCCATTGCTTTGTAGAACACGAAATACCTGCCAAAAAGGAACAGGTTTTATCCTATGAAAAAGATGGAAAGAGAATCTGTTGTGCTAATGACACAAAACTAGGATTCAATTAAATATTGAAATGAATATAGCTCAAGATAATCTCTACTCTGCAATGCAGCCCCACCAACTCCAATCAATTGTTTGAGTTGGAACTGTCGAGGATTTGGAAACCCTCGAACTCCATCTCTTGTTGAAATTTAAGTGTTGATGTCGTGTTTTGCGGGCATGGGCAAATCTTCGCGGTCAGTGCCACGATGCGAAGAATTTGGGGTCCTCGGCGCTGTTCCGGTGCGGCTGTACAGTGACGATTTTTACGTCCACGGTGGCGAGTAGAAAATGAATGCAGTAAAAAGGTTGACACCAAGATTTGCGTGGTTTGGCAATATGCCTACGTCCACGGGGGTTTTGGGAGGAAAATCTCCTCTATAGTATATCTGTTTACAATCACTCATGGAACCTCGTATCTCATTGTACAAAAAAAGTTGGAGCTCCCGTCAATCCTCAATCCTCTATTCTTCTGTGTTTTATATTCGTTTGTCCCAGTCCCTTCCTTTTCTCTCTATCCATATCTCAATTAGTTCTCCTTCTTCTATCCTCCGTCTCTACTTTGTCCGTCATCTGTCCTCTCCCATTTATACATTTGTTTGACTTTTCACTGTTCATGCTAGCCTGCCATGAGTTGGCTGGTCTCCCTTGTGTGTTCTACTTTACTTTCTTCTTCTGACCTCCTGACATATGCGCCCCCCATATCTTCCTGGTCTGCCTCTTGTCTCCTTCTGACATATGCAGCCCCCATTCTCCTTTCTTGTCCCTCCTTTTGTCTCTTGTGATGTTTTAGTGGGCTGGACCCAATTTATGGGCCATGGGTATTTTTCCCCCAACATTAAGCATCCCAACTTAGTTTTTCTCCTAGAAACCAAGTGTAGCCATTACATAATGGAAAAGTTAAGAGTTAAATTAGGTTTAAAAGTTAAGAGTTAAATTAGGTTTTGACAGCTGTTTTTGTGTGGCAAATAGAGGTAGGAGTGGGGGATTGGCATTATTATGGAACTCTCTTGTAGAAGTTGAAATGCTGAGTTACACTAATTGGCACATTTCTGCAATGATAAAACTCCCTTAAGAAGTTCTACAATGGCAATCATTGGGTTTTATGGACACTCCATGACATAAAAAAGACATGAAAGCTGGAACTTGTTAAAAGTTTTAAAACCTAATGACAATATCACTTGGCTTTGTTTTGGAGACTTTAATGAGATTACCCATCAAAGGGAGAAATATGGGGCTTCTCACAAGCCTTATAGGCAGATGGTTAATTTTAGGGAAGCACTAGCTTTTTGTGGTCTTTACGATCTGGGTTTCAATGGTGATAGGTTCACATGGACAATAATAGGGAAATGAGTTATTTCACCAAGGAAAGACTAGACAGAACTTGTGGTAATACTTCCTGGATTAACAATTTTGATAATCAATGTCACACTTAAATAGTACTCAATCAGACCACAGACCTATCTTAGTTTAGACTAGGGTGCAGGTTCTATGCAGAAAAAAGAGAGGAGTTTTAGGTTTGAATCTACTTGGAGCAAACTGGAAGACTGTGAAGGTCTCATTAAAAGTGTTTAGGAATCTTCAGCTAGTAGACCAAGTTTTTTACAAAGGACCCTGCAAGGTCTTAAGTTTTGCCAAGATAAACTGAAGTCTTGGAGCATGAACAAGCATAGGAATCAAGGGAAGCTACTCAAAGAAAAAACTAAGCAGCTTAACTATCTGAAAGAAACAAATGAAGGCAACCTACATGAAGAAATCAAGATAGTGTAGCAAGAGATTAATTCCATTATGAATGCTGAAAACTTAAAGTGGCAACAAAGGGCAAAATAGGCTTGGCTGAAGGATGGAGATCAAAATACCAAGTATTTTCACAAGTGTGCAAGCCAAAGAAAGAAGACCCATACAATCAGTAGGATCCTATCAAGTACATGCCAAGAAACAAAGGACCCTTAGGTAATCTGCCATGTGTTTCAAATGTTCTTTAAAGACCTGCTTTCAACCTCTCATCCAGTTGGTATTGAGGAATGTCTAGCATCAATGAATCAGGTTGTCACAGAGGATATGAATTCTACTCTTTCAAGAGCTTTCACAGCTGTAGAGATCAAGGAGGCCATCTTCAGCATGAACCAACCTTTAGGCTCACTTGGGCCTGATGGTTTCCCAACAATGTTTTTTCAATAGTATTGGGACACAGTTGGACCTCGTGTGTGTGAGGTAGCCTTAGAGGTGCTGAATAAGGGTAAGTGGGATGGGAAACTAAATGAAACATTTATAGCTCTCGTTCCTAAGAAGTTGACTCCATCTCAAGTCACTGATTTCAGGCCTATTAATTTATGCAATGTTTTCAACAAAATCATTGCAAAAACTTTGGCAAATAGGCTGAAAACAATCTTACCTAATATCATATTCCCTACCCAGACTGCTTTTGTTCCAGGAAGATTTATAACTTATAATGTAATTGTGGCCTTCGAGTCCTTACACACCATGAAAACTAGACTAAAAGGAAGGGATGGTTATATGGCTTTGAAACTTGACATGAGCAAAGCCTATGATAGGATAGAGTGGCAATTCCTAAAATCTGTTATGAAGAAAATGGAGTTTTTTAGCATCGTGGATTGAACTTATTATGAATTGTGTTAGCTCAGTTACTTTTTCTCTCATTATTAATGGGGTGCCACAATCTTCTTCTGTCCAGCCTGAGGTATTAGGCAAGGGGATCCACTTTCCCTTGACCTTTTCATTTTGTGTACTGAAGCTCTAAGATGTCTCCTCAACGAAGTTGAAAACAATGGTTTCATTACAGGTTTACCAATTAGAAATAATCATTTGCACATTAATCACTTGTTTTTTGCATATGATTCTTTATTATTCTGTAAGGCAAACTCAATTGAATGGAGTCAGCTTTATCTTCTACTGGATACCTATGATAGAGCATCAGGGTAAAGACTAAACAAAGAAAAGATATCCATAATTTTCAGCAAGAACACTAGAGAAGAAACAAGGGAGATTGTTACAAGCATTGCTGAAATCAGAAGGACTGATTCCTATGAAAAATACCTAGGTTTACCAGCTCTAATTGGTAGATCAAGGTCTCATTCTTTCAAAGGAATTATGGACAAAGTGCAAGCTAAGCTTAGTAGTTGGAAGACTAAACTGCTTTCACAAGCAATGAATGAGATATTACTTAAAGCAGTAATCCAGTTTATGCTAACATATAGTATGAGAATTTTCAAGTTACCTAAACAGTTGCTCCATGAACTTAACAAGTTAGTCAGGTCCTTTTGGTGGGGTCAACAAGCTCAAGAACACAAAATACATTGGGTAGCATGGAAACAGATGAGCAAGTCCAAGAAATCAAGAGGATTGGGTCTGAGAGATTTTGAGAACTTTAATTGTGCTCTTCTAGCTAAGCAATGCTGGAGACTCATCTCCTCCCCATGTTCCTTGGACTAAGCTATGGCAATTAAAGTTTCCTAATGCTGCTAAAATATTCTTGTGGAGGGCCTGCCTAGATGCTCTTCTTTCTAAAGCAAAATTGTACCAGAGAAGGGCTATATGAGATGATTCTTGCCCAATCTGCAAGTTACACCCAGAGACAATTGAATATGCCCTCTGGGATTGCTCATCTACTCAGTATGTTTGGGGTCAAAGTGTGAGGAAGATTCAAAAATTCAGTTTGCACTTTCAATCTTTCAGATACCTAGTGGAGGTTTTATTCGAGACTCTAGAGGCTGAGGAGATGATGGAATTTGCTATCACATCATGGAAGATCTGGAAAAGAAGGAATGAGCTTGTTTTCAAGAATGTCTTCCAA
>QEOT01004364.1:0-21128 GCA_003123785.1 Pterocarya stenoptera
ATGTATCATACCATAGTCTTTGGAAGTTTGCTCTTTCAGTATATGATTTTGATACCCTTTCATAGTGTCGAAGAATTTTTCACGGGGCTGCATATAATTTTGTTGCAAGAGTATATTCTCTCTCTTTATCAGATCAGGAAAATTCTTTGCTAGTTTCTTAAGCACTTTATTAGTATGTTGTAACTTGGTTGATGAAGCTTGCTACTTTTCTTACATGTATATGCCGATATTATATTTTTCTTATGGAATATTATTTGTAGATTACAATTTACTAGAGGAAGTGAAGAGGGTCGCTGAATCTGCTCAGAGAACAAGAACTAAATTGTGCGGGTATGCTCATTCTAAGTTTCCATTTCATCTTAGAAGCCTCTGGAATGCTGCAGCAAGGCGAAGGACAAAACTTCTATTTCTCTCTAGTGGAATGTCAAAAAGAGAGAAAAATCGAACTCGATATGACCAAAGGTTAATATTAGTAATTTCAGAGGTCTCTGTTAGAATTATTAGATGATAAATTTCTTTTTCGTGTGTTAACTATTTGTTTTCTGTGGTTTTGTAAAATTGTGATCACTTGTCTGGAAGTTTGATAGGCTTTTACTGCTATCTTTTTGCAGAAAACTTATTTGCTTCTTGCTATCTATAAAAATTAATTGATTATGGAATCTCTCTGTCTCTCTCTCTCCCGCCCCCCCTCCCCCCTCCCTATGTGGTGGTATCTGGTCAAAAGATGAATGCTTGTGGGTATCTTCTATACATATATAATTTCATATTGGTACCGGAGATGAATTGAGATTTCAATCTTGTGCTGGTGGGTATTTTTTTAATAAGATTTTACAATGCCTATTAATGATTATTTCAGGAAAAAATCTATCTCTTGGACCATTGAATGGCGGTTTTACTCAACAGACATTGTTTTACATGATCATGGGTGAGCTGTTATACGAACTCTTACACTTGGGAGACCTTTTTTTCTCTGCAATAGATGGATTCTTTTATCCTATTAAACAAGTTGGTGTAACAAAAAAATGATGCCGGAGTCAATTGGTTTGTAACTTCATAGAACTGGACTATGTGATTGTTCAGAGAACTGATGCATTTAACGTTGGTGCAGAGTGAATGAAAATACGAACCTCTGCTCCATCATTGAGAATCATCTGAAAACTGGCCCATGGAATCATCAACTAAGGCAATTTTGTGAGGAACAGCTGGATTGTCTCAAGTTTTTCATCCGTAAATATCCAAAGGTTTGTATCTTTTTATTTACTGGTGGTTTTGTTGAATAATTAGTCATGGACATCTGAGCTAGCAATATCTAGTATGCCAGTATCCAGCTATGTTGAACCATGGGTGAATATAATGGCTGATAGGATTGGGTTTTTGTGGGTTCGTATTCATATGAGAAGTGGTAATTAATTATACTTGTCAGTCACTCTGGTACTGAAACAACTCCTTCTTTGTTGATTAAACTGCCAATGTTTGTTATGTAGACATGACCTATTATTTTGAGTTTTGCAGGGCTCCGTATCACCTTTCCGGGAGTTAGATGTGAGGGCCTCAATAAAGCAACAATTTTCCAGCTTAGTTATATTGGAGTATCCTGTAATATATGTCTCCCTCCCTTCACACAGCTCTGATTTTGAGGTTGTTAAAGATGCCAACCCTGTTACTGAAAAACCAGAGCTAAAAGATCCTGAAAGCAATCCAAGCCCAGTTGGTGCCCCCTTCAAGGAGGAGGAAATAGAAGACAACAATAGCTCTTCAGATCCTCGTGATTTTGAACTCATGAAACATGTGAGTTCAAGTCCAATGCCTCGATCCCCCCATTACAACATGAGGACTGAGAAAGCGATAGATAACTCATCAGAATGCCCTTTGTTCTCAAGGGTGGCAACAAGCAACAGGTCACATTCCACCTCCAATACCAATGAAGCAGGAGTGTCTCAAATGATGGAGTTTGATTTTGATCAGGGCTTAATAGATTCGTACTCAGAGCTCATTGCACAAATTAACCCAGACGACTTTCTGGATTTGGGATTTGAGTTTCCTGAAGAGCTAGATGCAGAAGGAAGAAGAGATCTCTCGGATCTCCGTGCATATTTGTCAGTAGATGAGGAATTAGAGGAAGGGGAAATTCCTGAATAATTGATAGTGATAGTATCCTAAGGAAGAACCAAAGATGGGGGGAGTCTAACAAGACCATCTACCTGGAGTTGTGCAGATTCTGGTCTGTTTGTTCTTTGGCATTGTGCTCTGGTCGCTACGATGATGACATGAAAGTTTCCAAATGCGTTTCCCAAATACGTGTTCATTCAGATCAAGTGTAAGGAGGGTTGTGAATCGTCGATGGCATCTCTAGCACCCGTTGGTATGATAGTAATACTTTGGTTGGTATTGCAACCTCAAGTTTTTCAATTTCCCATTCTTTTTGTTGGTCTAAGCAGGCCTTTTCCTGGAAGCCACACAGGAAGGAGGCACTGGAGTGCTGCAACTCTCTTTGCATTATTAGTTAAGAGCTTTGTCACGTTGATACATTGCCGGAAACTAAGCAAATAATGTATCTAGTGAAACCTATGCTAAACTGGTTCTACTAATTGATTATTTTTACTGCTTTTGAGTGCCAAATTTTATTCTTCTGCCACCAGTTAGTTTAGAAAGATAATGAGAATATTGAAGAGGATGATTGCAAATAAAGGCGCGGTTCGTTACCCACGTTGTGGCATCCCAGTTTACTTGCAATGTTGGTTTCTTACATGCTTGGCAAAGGATCATCTACATCTAAAATTTTCCATATTATCTTTCTGTAGCTTCGATCCAAAAAAAAAAAAAAAAAACTTGTAGTTTGTGTAATTAGTTCCGATAACGTCATGGTACGGTAACTACTTTTATCTAATTTCAATTAATAATCTCATTACTATTTACAAATCATTTCAATTTATCTCATCTCATTATATAAACGGTTCCAATTCTCACGAGAGTTGAAAAAATTTCCTTCCCTAATTTTAAGGTAGAAATTTATAGTTTTACTTGCCACGTTAATTAGTGAATGAATATACTGACAGGATGGAAATCAAGAGTAACCATATTTATTCCCAGCTAAGATTTTTAGAAAATTTTAAGATTGAAAATGACAGACAGCGCCCTTATCCTATGTTTGGAATACAAATATACCTCAATTTATCTCAAATTAATTATTGATAATATCTACTACTTTTTCAATTCTCATAAAAAAGTTAAAGCCATCTCAACCTATTTCATATATTTAAACATATATCTTAATTTATTTACATTCAAATATATCTCAATGAGACTCACACAACTACTTTTTATAGATTAATTAAGATCATCTCAACATTTAAACACAACCTTAGTTTTAAAAGTGCAAACCCGGGTCGTTATGCTAACGGTGCAGTTACAATTCAACGTACAATATAGGTTATAATTTTAACGAAACCGTACCTGTTAGGACTTTTTTTCTGATTGATTTTGAGATACAAAAATGGTAGTTCTTCTTTCCCTGGTTTGGATAACGAATTGAGATGAGAGCATTAACAATGGTATAGGCAAACACCAATGTAAACTAATATTTAGTTAACAATCCCATTAAAGGAAGAGCCAAATTACAATTCAACTTACAATATAAGTTATAATTTCAACCAAACCGTAAGTGCTAGGGCTTTCTTTTTGATTGATTCTGAGACACAGACAGGGTGGTTCCTCTTTCTTTGGTTTGGATAACAAATTGAGATGAGAGCATTAGCATTGGTGTAGGCAAACACCAATGCAAACTAATATTTAGCTAATAATCCCATTAAATTTAGCTAACAATCCCGTTAAATCTAATATATAGGAAAAGCCGAAGGCAAATTTTTTGCTTACAAGCTATATGTCTCTACATATTTGGGTAAGTAGAGTTTACCATTTATTTATTATTTTATCACTTATTTCTCTCTTCTCCCACTCACTCTCTCTCTCTTCCTCGACTGGAGACAAAACAATAATTAAATTAAATTATTAATTAACATATGGTCAGTATAATTATAAAATATGTAAAAAATAAATTATTATTAAAAAATAATTTTTTTATAATTATTTTGACTAATAAATGTATAATTTAATGTGTGAATCTCTCTTGAATGGCAAAGGCAAAATATGCTATTTTAGCCAAATTTTACCTTTGCCGATATCCCATTCCTAATATTTTAAAATGAGTTGAGATGGTTTGTAAATAGTAGTAAAATATTTGAGTTGAGATAAGGCGAGTTAGAAATGATTTGAGTTAAAATGTTTTATGGAAATTTGGAAAAAAAAAAGAGAGAAAAATCGAATAAAAATATTATAAAATTAAAATATAATTAGAATATACTTTTTAATATAATTTTTGTTTTTAGATTTAAAAAAGTTGAATTATTTTTTGTATTTTTTCTGAAAATTTTAAAAAGTTGTAATAATTAAGTAATGATTAAAAAAAAGTTAAAAATTTGAAATTAAAAAGTGTTTAGTAATGAATAGATGAAAAAGTTAAAGGTTTAAAATTAAAAAATATTTATATTTGTGATATTTAGATATTGAAATAACATGAAAACATCTCTCTCTAAACCAACCTCAATTATGCCCGGTTTGGATAGTAAGATGAGATGAGATAGTTTTAGATGAAAGTTAAAAGTTGAATACAATATTGTTAGAATATTATGTGAAAATTTGAAAAATTATAATAATGAAATAAATTGAGATGAAATGAGATAAAACACTTTAAGAGCACTAGCATTGGTTTCTCTATATGCATGTGTAAAATCACATTTTTTGAATATTGATTTTGCATTTTAAGAAAAACTTACACATTGGATTATGTATCTTTGATTGAAATAGTAATAAAATATTATTATTATATTCTATTTTTTAATTTTTTTTCTAAAATTGTTATTATTTATATTATTATTTTTTAAAATTATTTTTTATCTTTGAACCGAGGCCAAAGCTGCGAAGAAAAAGAAAGTTGAGTCCTTTCTTTGTCTGTGAGAGAGAAAAAATAATAAAATAATATTTAAAGAGCGAATAATATATTTTTAAATTATGTAAAATATTATTCATAATTATGTAAAATTTTAAAGATGTATAATTTAATATAGATCAATTTAAAAAAATATTATGTAAATATAAAGATGATGAGTAAGAAGATCCATAAAATGCTATTAACCATAAAACCATCCAAACCTGCCTTAAATCGCCAAATAAATTGTTGTCCTTTGATGTATTAAATGAATAGCTTTGCTAGTTACAACCGCTTATTTGCGGAATCATGCAACCGGCATCCCTTTTCACAATTTGCTAGTTACAACCGCTTATTTGCGGAACCATGCAACCGGCATCCCTTTTCACAATAAATTTTTTTTTAGTACGTTTGTTATTTCGGAATTGCCCTTTCTCTTATTAATTAATTTTTTTTTTTTTTTATCTTTATTCTTTCTCTCTTCCATTCCTTTACATTCAGACCTTTCTTCATCTTTTTTAATTCCATTTCGTCTTCCTCAAAGACATTCAGACCCATTTCGTTCCTCTCTCTCATTCTCTAATCAATTTTTTTTTTTTACCTTTCTTCTTCCTCCCTCCCATTCCTCTACATTCAGACATTTCTTCCTTTTTTTTTTTTAGTTCCATTTCCTTCATCTGTAGCCGCTTTTCCGGTTGTCTTTGTTCTTGAAGCTTCAATGTGTTCCTCACCCTTGTTGATTTTCTCGTCATAACCCATGCTTTTGGAACTTGAAACCGCTCCGACGGCTAAAGACATCAACAACCCATTAACAGTGACAAAAATAACAAAATGGCACAAGGACGAGAGTCGCCAAATGAAAGAGCAACTCAAAACATAACAAAAATGCTCGCAAAGCTAAAGAACACAGAGAGAGCCAAACAAAATCCCACTAGGAAATGTCTGAAATGGAATTGATAAAAAAAGAAAAAAAAAAAAGAAAGAAAGAAGAAATGTCTGAATGTTGTGAAATGGGAGGAAGGAAGAAGAAAGGAAAAAAATAATTGATTAGAGAAAGAAAAAGTCTACTTGCACTCGGCGTGGGTACCTCTGGCGTACCCTTCCCTCCACGTGGAAAATTTAAAACAGCGCGTTTTGTTTTTAACCCAAACAACAGAAGCTAAAGGGCTTCTTCGTCTACCCACGAATAGAGCAGTAGGTCTTCTTCTCATCTTCTGTCTACCAACAAAGACGAACAGAGCACTGGGTCTTCTTCTCATATTCTTCTTCTCAGATTTGGTGATTTTGGGTCTTCTTATTTTGGGTGATTTTGTTGTGTTATTTCTCAGTTTTTTTTTTTTCTTCTGAATGTGTGTGTAAGTTTGAATAAGAAGAATAAGAACAGGAAAAAAAAAAAAGACGAGTGAAGAAGAAGAAGAAAAAAACACTTTTCAAAACAACAATTATTTCTGGGATGGGTTTGATTTTTTTTTTTTTTTTTTTTTTTCAGAATGTGCGTGTAAGTTTGAATATATGAATTTTTTTCTTCTTTTCAATTTTTTCTAAACGAATATCCATAAGTTTGCAACTCGATTGGGCACCAGACAGTACGAAAAGTAAAAATATTCAAACAAGAACAGGAAAAAAAATAGACGAGTGAAGAAGAAGAAGAAGAAGAAGAAGAAGAAAGTTTTCAAAACAATAATTTTTTTCAGGGATGATTTTGATGTCTTTATCAGACCGATTTTGGCGTCAGCTCAGGGATGGATTTGGTTTCGAAAATCGTTGCTGCTTCTTCTTCTTTTTTTTTTTCTTTTTATTTATTTATTTATTTTTTTTATATATATAATAATAATATTGGGCTGTAACAGGACTGTAACAGGGTACCGGTTCTGCAAAAGGTACCCGATGCCGGGTACCTGTAGCAGGGCTGTTAGAGAAATGGGCGTTTTGAAATGACAAACGTGTTAAAAAAAAGATTTGTTGTGAAAAGGGGCGCCGGTTGCACGGTTTCGCAAATGGGCGGTTGTAAGTAGAATTTTTGTTAAATGAATGATACCAATAGGGATACAAAAGGCATCGCATGATTCGCATGGACCCCCAATCACACCAAAACCCTAATCAGTTCCATCGCTTTACTTCCTCAGCTCCGATGCCGATTCTTTATATGTGAGAGCTCACTCAGAAACTCAGTCTCTCTAGCTCTCTCGGGATCTTAGGGTTTTATGCTATTTTGCTGGTACTTTTTTGTATTAGTTTGGTTGATTTTATTGAGTATGGTTCTGCTAGTTGCATTTTGCAACCACCATCGAGCCGTAATTTGCCCGATGATGTACAACTCTTACTGTATTGAGGCTCGCGTTGTTTTTCATTTCTAGCCTTTACTCATCACCACCACCTCCAATACCCATTCTTTATACACATACACACACATGAAAAATTCTTTGAGTCCCGACAATGGATCCGATTGTTTTTTATTTATTTAATGATTAAGTATGTGTTTTTTTAAGTGATTTTTTTAAATAATTCAAAAAATGCATGAAAAAAAGTAAAAAAAAGAGAAGCAAACACCCAAAGCTCTATAAAAGTCACGACAAGGCCATTTAGGTGTTTTTGTTGTTTTTTTCATGTATTTTTTTAATTACTTTAAACATTTTAAAAAAATTCGCGATATTATTAAGAAGGACAATTGGGACCAATTGTCCAGACTCAAAGCATTTTCCTATATATATATATATATATCCATATTCGCACTCGGTGGTGGTTTGTAAAGGCTTTTGATGAATATCATTCGCTTTAAAGACCGTGGATGATTTGGCTTAAAGCTATGGGATCTGAGGGCTATTACATAGCAATGATTTGACACGCATTTGTTGCAAAAGTAGAGTCTTTCTTCTTTGTTTTGGATAAGTGCTGGGTCTGGTTTTGCAATGGGTTTCTGGGGTTTCATTTGGGGTGTATATAGTGAATGATGATATATGCACTGGGCTCTGAGCAGTTTTTTGACTGCATTGTTGATGGAAATGCAGCCTAGAAAGCTATATCTGACCCATTTTGTATCATTGTGCTTCACTTGGATGCCCACCAGTGTCAGTTGTAGCTGGTACTGGTTGTTGTTGTTTCCATTATCTTTTAAGATTTGGGAAGAGTCTAATGGAAATCATGCTGATACAAGATCTGGGGGCTTCACCAACACCTCCTTTCTTCTCCTGAAAATTCACCACTATATGAATTTAGTGGTGTGAGAAAAGTACAAGAAAAGGAAATCTTAGTTAGGGGTTCAACTCTTTATTTGATAAGAAACAATTATTAATTTTGTATGAGCTACAATTCTTTATATCAGTAGGATGATTGGGTTTTTATTCCAAGTTTCTCTCTTATATTTTTTCGCTTCTTGCGCTTAATTATTTACTGTCTTAAGTCTAGAACCCATCATTCTCTCTTTCAGTCTTTGGTTTTTGCGATCTTAGTTCTTCTGTTGTGCGGATTTGATGGTGATTGGTTTCCTAGCACGCACTCTGGTTTACATTTGGCATCCTACATTTCTATCTTGCCCGATGATGAGCAGATGATCTTTATTGAGAGGTTGCTTGGTTTATATTTATCACTAGCCTTTACACACTATCACTGCCTCCGCCTCCTCCTCCACCTCCACCTCCACCTCCACCACCTCTTCTTCTCCAGTATCAATGTTTATATGTGTGTGTGTATGTATGTATGTATGTATGTATGTGTGTATATATCTCTGGTGGTGTGCAGAGGCTTTTTGGTGAATGCCATTTGCATTGAGCCTCAGATGATATGGTTGAAGCTATGAGATCTGAGGGCATCATACACCATACTAGTTTCTATAGTCATCAGCATCTAGATTAGTCCACCATTAAGGAACACTATACTAAAGATTAGATTTTTTGTTGCATGAATTGTGGTCCAACCGTCAAAACATAAAGCAATTTTCATGCTTTCTGAAATTGAGCCGTGCATCTGCAGTTGATTGGAGTTACAGATCCAATTCAGGACTAGGCAATGAGATTTGATCTCAGTTACCTCTTTTACTGTTTATATTGTCTTCATTTCTTATTCACTATACTTGTTGCAAATATACTTCTGGGTATTGCAGGGACTGGTTTACTCTAGTGATATGATCAGCTTTATCGAATTGCATGCAGTCATGGCAAAATTTTGAGCCACATGAAAAGAGTTTAAAGTGAGTTTTGGTGGCTGGATTTGCATGAACGTTGGTAATCAATTGTTTATCCGAAGAGGGACCATTGAGAATATTACTTTCAGAGAGTTTTGATGGAATGTACATCCACAGAGTAAAAAGGAGAAGAGAAAAGGAGGAGGAAAGGATAAGTGAGGAATGGAGAGGCGAGAATGGAATGATCTATGGGGAAGTTCCCTCGATTGCCCAGAAGATCGAAGGCTTCATATAATTTCTGTACAGTCCAAAGGAGAGTTTTTCCTTGAGTGCCTGTACATCTCGAGATGAGTTTAGCTATCTCCAGACACTGAGTGCCAATAAAAAAAAGAAAAATCTATGTACAGTTTATGATTGTATTGTTTTAGTTGTGACATTATTTGTAGAATTGGGGTTTTATTGAATGAGATTTTATTGCAGAAAATTGTTGTTGTAGAACCATTTGTGCTTCAGTTGTAGCATTGGTCTGATTTGGAACTGATTCGAACACTTTCCAACACAATTTGAAATTTTTGCTGTTTGTCAAGACACTAATGACTGATGATGAGTTGTTGCCAAACAAATCAAAATTTTCTCTGAAATGATTGTGGAGAACCTCAACCTCTCATCTTCATATCCCAATTAAGCAGTCATTTATGTTTTGTACTAAAAGTTAAAAAAAAGAAGAAGCTTTGCTTTGACTTTGGGAAGTAAAAAAGAAGTCATGTCCTCAACATTCTTCTTTCCTATGCTGTCTTAAGTAATATTCTTTTACAAAAATTTTGCAGTGTAGTCATTTTGCATATTTTTTGTGCATTTTACTAATATAATTGGTTGCTTCATTTTTTTAAAATATAAAATAACTATTTTGACCAATCACATCAATGAAATACGTAAAGAATACGTAAAAGTAACTGTATGTAGCAGAATTATATTTTTTAAGTACCTGTCCAAAATAAAAAATGACCACATTATAACCCCAAGTGCGGCTCCAAAGCAGAGAAATGGTAGGGGTAAATTTCCACAGATATACCTTTGGCCTTTTATGAAAATAATCACATGTTTAAGGAATCTGACCTGTAAAATTTTGTGGTCCTCTTTCTCGAGTGCCAGGATTTATAGGAATCTTTCACGGTCAAGGTCAAGAAACCTGGCAAATAATGAATCTGGGGTGCCCTCTTGTTGGGAGACTAACTTAGGTTTTTGGGTGATATATGGTGGAAGGCCTGATAAATAGGTCCCATTGCTGAGTTCAGCTGTTTAATCAAGCAAGCTCACCTATTGCCAATTATCAAACCCACCTAATATTTATTGTAAAAGAGAGACACGTGGATAGAGAGCCGAAGATTCACATAGTGGGGCATATATATTACAATAAAGACCACAACTTAGAGGCCTAGCATTTGAAGTTATCATGGGTCACTTTTGCCAAAGACCACAAAAAAGGGAGGTCAATGAAACTCGTCACTTTCGTGTATTAAATGACACTCCGCGATTTTATGTAAAAATTTAAGAAAGTTGTAATGATGAAATGAAATGAGATGAGATTATTTATGTATCCAGAGAGGATCTAAATACTATAATTGGAGGTTGCAACGAGTCAGAAAATACTATTTTGACTAATCTAATCCAAGATCTCTACATTTGCTGCCTCCATATTATCATTTAGGAGAAGTACCATCTAAAGCCGGCGGCAGTCAAGAACACCAATGACTTTTCAGCTCCTGGGACTTTCGTGCCTACGAGAATGGGGTGAAATCCATCTTGTAGTTTTGAGGTCAAGGAATCCAACAATGCCATACTTTTGATAATTGGAGTCATGGATACATAGCAACATATGAGCTTCCCGCATAGGTTGGATTACGACAATTCTTGACTTATGTTGGTCTAGGAGATGTTGTGGTACGAGGCGTGTACGCTTTTGAGTGGTTGGAAGATTGGTAAATTCAAGATTTTTCCAACCCAATAAAAATAATAGATAATGAAGTCATAGGCAAGGAAAGAAAACAGCAAATGAAGTCCAAGAAGATGGAGAGAGGAGGCATAGTTTACAAATTTAAGAGAAATGTTTTAGCCACAAAAAGATTAAATAAAAATAAATTTACAAATTGACATGATTTGATATAGTACATCAGTTTATAAAGTTATTTTTATTGTAAAGTAAATTTAATAGATCTCATAAAATTACATCAGTTTGTGAGTTTACTTTTATGTAATTTCTTTATGTTTATAACAATTTTCATTTTATTAAAGTGTAGTAGAATCACCAAAGGTGTATCACATGTTAATATCAACACTAAAAAAACACCTCATCGATCTATCCATATCAACACTAAAAAGTGCCATCTCCTTTATCTCATAATCACCAATTATTAATCTTCATATGATCCGATATTGGCCGCACATTTTTCTTTTTACCAAGAAAAGTTGTAATCCTATAAATCTCATAGCCCTAATTGTTGAAACCTCGTACTTCCCTCTTTGAAAAGAATCAAACATTATAGGATGCTTACAAGAATTGAAGAACAATTACAAATTCAAGTACTCTTGTTTTTCTCTAAAAAAATATTTTTTTTAAAAAAAAAGAAGAAGCTCCATATAAATGAACATTAAATTTAAGACTTGATTTGGATCTTATCTTTAAAATAATAATAAAAAATTAGATCATTTAGAGGATGCCTATTCTCTTTAAATCACGACGTGGATGTATTCCCCCAACTTAATTTAACGATAAGAAAGCTTGATTTGATGTATTTTGTATTTAAAGCAAAAAACAAAAGAATTGATTTGATAGTTCTTTTTCATTTGCTCCCAACCAATACTTCTGATGGAGACACAACTGGTCCTTTCTTTCCTTTATTTTTTAATATTTAAATAAAAAATAGAGAAATGAAGCTTTTCACCTAACAAGATCCTCGAATATTAATATTTATAAGATATGAGGTTATTATTAATTTTTTTTTAAGAATGTGAGAATATTTATTTTTATAAAATAAGAGGTGTGAGGTGATGAATATGATAAATAAGAAATTTTTTTATATTTTATGTATATTTATAAAAAGTTTTGCTACTCATCATTTTTACACATCATATTTTAATATATTTTTTTTATTTTTTAAGCTTTTAAATTTTAATTTTTTTTTAAATTTTTAAATTTTTAACTTCTTGAATTCTTCTACTTATCATTTCTATACTATACATTTGATTAAAAAAAAAAAGTTTTACTATGTACAAGCAAGTTTGCGTATCAATCTGCATACTAATATTGTTGCCTTTATATTCTAAATTTAAATTAGTACTGTTTTCAATAAAGTCTACTTTCTAATTAATTATATTAAATATGTGTGTATATTAATACGTAAAATCGTTTATAATTAAATTTTTTCAAAATAAAATGTGATGTGTAGGATGTAGAGATAATGAATGAAAATTTTCATTTATAATTGAAGCGAAGGTGTCAACAAAAGAAAAAGTCAAATATTGCTCGCTCTAGGGGTAATTTAGTCTTTTTAGGACATGTAATTCTACTTGTAGTATTCTGCATTTCTAGAAGAAGAAAGAAGAATCAGACCAAGTCGCTCTCCATTTTACGCGCCAACGGCGACCCAGTTATGCCCGTCACGTCTGCATGATGCATCCATCCTTCTCCACCTTTCACACTAAACACTTTTTCCGCCATAATTTTTTACAGTTTTTTTGAAGAATTATAATTTCTTAAAACTTTGTCTAAATCTCAAGATCATGAAAACGACACTTAAAATAAAGTCTATGTAACATAATAAAAGAAGCCATGTAAAATAAATTTACATAATATGCTGTCTTTATGGACCTCTTAGATAATATTAAAACATAAATGTTTTTTTCTTTATATTGAATCTTATTATCTTTCATGTTAAAAGTAATTAAAATACATGTAAAAATATGATAAGTGTTACATCTATATATGTAAACAATCTGATATATCATATTAAATTACATCAGTTTATTATTTTATTTTTATAAAATTTCTTTATATTAAAAAAGTTTCGAAAAAATATATGCGTTGAGATTTTTTAGACTCTTTCCGAACACTAAAGTTTAGAAAGAGAAAAAAAATACACAAAATTAATTTCATAATACTAGCATTCTTAATAAATAATATAAAATTTAATTTTTATTTATATTTATGTCACTCCAAACAAGAGCTAAAACCCAAACAAAAAAAGTGTGAAAATAAAAATAGAATTGTTGGTATAAAAATGCTAAACGAGGAAGGGAGCAGTTGAGAATTAAGAGAGGGAGGCGTGTGCAGGACGTGTCTGATGCGCGTAAAAAATAAAAAAGAAAAAAGAAAAAGAAAAAAGAAACAGAAAGAGAAGAGGGGGTATTTTAGGAAGTAAAGTGTGGTTAAGGAAGTTAATTAGTTAACTAAAATGATAATAATGGGAGGGGCAAAGGTAAAATCAAAGTGGCTCCGTACGCGGTCCACAAATCTCCCCCACGCCCATTTAAATCCCTCTCATTTCTCTCCAAAAACCCTAATTTATCCACCCCCATCTCTCTCTGTCTATTGTCTGTAAAGCTTCTCAACCTCAAAATCTCGAGTTTCATTGAATTCAAGCCTTTTTGATTCAATTGCTTTCAAGGATTCGAATTCAATTGTGGGAATTTTTTGGGGGTTAGAGGTTTCTATTTGTTTATTGTCCATGTGAGAATGCCCGTTACGGACTACCGAGGTTCTTCTTCTGCATTCGATCTCGGACGTTCCATCCTCAGCCTCCGACGCGATCCGGTCGTCCACTCCATGGAACCGGCCCGCGACGCCAGCAGCTTGGAGATGGACCCCGAGGCCTTCCAGAAGCAGGTAGCTGACCGGTTCGCTGATTTGTCATCTGCCAGCGCCGACGAGTTGCTTTCCCTGGCTTGGGTGAGGAAGCTTCTGGATGCGTTCCTTTGTTGCCACGAGGAATTTAGGATTATTCTGTTCAATCATAGGGCTTTGGTGCTGCGGCCACCTGTGGATCGGCTGGTTTCGGATTATTTTGAGCGGAGCGTGAAGGCTCTTGACGTGTGCAACGCAATTCGCGATGGGATTGAGCAGATCCGCCAATGGCAGAAGCTGATCGAGATCGTTTTTTGCGCTCTCGATAACCGCAAAACTCTGGGCGAGGGCCAATTCCGTCGGGCCAACAAGGCGCTCATCGATTTGGCTATTGCCATGCTCGACGAGAAGGACCCCAACGCCACGATCTCGCACCGGAACCGATCGTTTGGAAGGAGCAACAACTCGTCCTCTTCCTCGACGACGGCTCATCACCATAGCCACCATCAAAACCGTTCCTTGGGGCATTTCCGGTCGCTGTCGTGGAGCGTATCGCGGTCGTGGTCGGCGGCGCGGCAGCTCCAGGTGATTGGGAACAATTTGACGGCTCCGAGAGGGAACGAGCTCGTGGCTACGAACGGCCTCGCTGCACCCGTCTTTACCATGAATTCGGTGCTGCTGTTCGTAATGTGGGCTTTGGTGGCGGCTATTCCGTGCCAGGACCGTGGTTTGCAGGTGCACTTCAATATCCCGAGGCAGTTCTTGTGGGCGGGGCCGATCCTCTCACTGCACGAGCGGATTCTTGACGAGTCAAAGAAGCGGGACAGGAAGAACGCGTGCGGGCTGTTGAAGGAGATTCATCAGATTGAGAAATGCGCTAGGGCGCTTAGCGAATTGGCGGATTCGGTTCAGTTCCCATTGGCGGAGGAGAAGGAAGGGGAGGTGAGGCAGAGAGTGGAGGAATTCTCTCAAGTTTACGAGGCGTTGAAAGTGGGATTGGACCCATTGGGGCGACAGGTGAGAGACTTGTTTCACATGATTGTGCGGAACCGAACGGAGGGGCTTGACTCTTCGGGTGGAAGACCCAACAATCCTGCATAGAGGAAGGTTGATTTGGTGTTCAATTTCAAAATGAGGTAGACTTTTCGAATTTGGGGAATGCACAAGAAGATGATGACTATCATGAAGAGGAAGAACACGGGAGGGACAAGAAGACAGGCTACGATTCGATTGAGAAGAATGAGGTCAGTGGTGTGTCAGGAATAAACTGGGTAAGGACTATGGCGGACAAGTTTCTGTATTTATCACCATAGATTTTGTGTAAAGCGGAAAAAAAAAAAAAAAGGAATGGACCCCTTCGGTCCATCGTTATCTGCTTTCTGGGTTTTGTCTTTGCTTATATTGTATAATCAAATTGCTAGGCGAGCTGTTGCATCTTCGTGTTGTAGCTAATTTTCTGTTAATGAACACATATGTGTCTCTCTTTGAGCCATGGTACATGAACTTCTGTTGTGGAAATAGCCTTGTTGTCGTGGAGTTTTGTTATTAGAGCCTTAATGCATTTCGAATTTGTAGTGCGGAAAATGGTGTTCTTTGTATACAAATCTGTTTGGAGAAGGGGTTATAAACGGAGAGAATATCTGGAAACGCAAATTATATGGGAGTTTTTGCATGGAATTCATTCCCATACTTCACCGGAAAGCTATTTTACACGAGTACTGGTATTTCTCTCATGGTGGCTATATTTCTATCTAATTCCATATACTTTTTGCGAGTGAATAGGAGAACCAAAGAAAATAAGAGTTAGCTCTCCTTAGACTTACTCGTTCTGACACTAACAAAATTACTCAAGAAAATTAGTTGTTCTGCCAACAATGTCACCCTGTCTGCCTAGTTTCCACTGCATGGTCAAGCTTCAACTCTGATTTGTTCCTAGAGAAAGAAAGAAAGCTGTTTTGGTGCTTTGTATACTAAAGAAAAAAAAGAATTGAAATTGTCTCTGCAGCATAATAGATGGATTAGGTTGTATTTTATGTCAAGCTTCAGCTAGTGCTGATTGAGGTTTGACTTTGACTTGGTCCTGCGTGAAGTTTATAAAATTGATGTATTTCGACACACTGCGAGTTCTTGCAACAAGAAATAAAAAAGTCTGCAAAATGAAGGTGGGGCGCGACATTTCTATTTGTTGGTAAGCGCGCAACATCTTGACCAAGACTCGGTGCACGCCCATGATAACCTTGACTTCTATTCTATTGAGTACAAGGATTCTATCAGGAGTCTTCCAAAGATGCTTTCCTTTTCTGACTTCTCTGTCTTGGGTAAATAAAACATTTGCTTTCCTGCTTGTAACCTTGCTTCTTGTGACCGTCTCAGGAGGGATCAAGTGGGAGACCAAGTTGCTGTTTCGCAATCAGGATGACCATGGTGAATTGAGTCGTTTCAAGCTCCTCTGCCCGACTTGGTTGCTTTTTATCCAACGGAGATTGAAGTGGTTATTTAAGGTTATATAAGTTAATTCCTATGGATGCAGAGCAGTGTTTTTCTGGTCCTAGTTTAGGACAGATTAATTATATTTTGATTGCCTAGGGTTCATTGTATTTGTTTGACAAAGTCCTTTGCTTTCTAAAGCTTCCCTCTCTCTGATAAAACGATGGTGATCTCTGTTCTCTCGGTCTTCTCTGTGATGCATTGTCTATCTGCTGTACCCAATTCAGCTAACAAACTTGATTTGCAATTTTCTGACTCCACGTCTATGTTTCTCGTGTTCTCTTTTATGATTATCGTCATTTGGGCATCTATTTGGATAATCTATCACTTTGTTTTAAATCCTCTTCAAGGAGGACTTCCACATCTGTCGGCATTACAACATCATCTGGTTCGAAGTCAGACTAGCCTTTTGCATACATACCTACCAAATGAATTGAAGAGGCAGCCAGAACAGTCGCCTTCCTCATAACTCCTTGTCAGCTGTCATAACATTTATAGCTTTCAATGCCAAAAGCCTTTTTTGTCTCTTGCTGGTTGGAGTTTAAGTTTTCAATATGTGCAGTATAAATATCTGAAGAATATTTTTACAGCATAAATGTTAATTACATTATGGGCTGCCAAAATCCTTAATTACTATCTTAAATTATCGCCATACATCTGATTAGCTTTGAAGAAGTTTCATGTTCAGCACCGCTGGCTGCACTTTCTTCAAGGTTATGTGAAAAGGGTCGCTTTATTTCGAGTTACCTAACAATTAATGGAGATCAAACACCATGCACACATTCGACACTGGCAGAAACCACCTTGTACTGGACCCCACATTTACTTGATATTGCTTTTCTTTCCTTCTTTCCTTTTCATTTGGAGGTATAGATTCAAAGATCGAGATTCAAATAGTTTTGTGGTAATTGAATTCAACGCAGAAGGAAAGGCCAGTTACGATAATCTGAGGAACAGGCTTTGTCAGATGCTTATGAAGAGTGAAACGTTTCTGTCGTAACGAACTCTGACCAAAGTTATTTGAGCCATGGTAATGGAATAACGAGGATTTCTTTTATTCTTTGCCCTTTGGCTGTGAAAGTTGTCTATACCTCTTACTACAGAAAATATGTAATGAACCTTCTTGTAATTCAATGTAAACTTACGGAATCTACTGTGATGTAATAAGGATTGTTGCAGAATGTAATAGAGTGATTGCTGAAGAATTATTAAACGCAGGATAGGTGTTTGATAAAAAGACTCAATAGAGTCATATGCATTGATAAGGAAAACTTCGAGGGTTTCCAACCTCCATACACAAATCAGTTCTTCACAAGGTTCTAGAATACCTCTCCCTTCACTCAGTCCATCCCTTATGCTAATGCAGAATAACAGCCCACTCCAATACAATACTGACACGTAGCCGTTAACAACTAACTAATAAAAGAAACAAAATACAATACGAAACTGTAAATTTTTCAGGCTGCCAAAACGGTGCGTCAAGCATTAATTATTGAAACTGTGCGTTTAACTAAATTCTCCAAAATGGTGAGCTGAGTTTTCCTTCTTCATCCTCACGGCTCCTTCTCGTACACTTCATTTCTTCAAAACACTTCCACGCCTTTCTTCTCTTTTGACAACAGCTATTATTAGCTTCACTGCCTTGGGGGGTCATAACAAAACGCCTAGAAATCATTACATGCAGCAGACTTTCTTCAAGTTTTCTGTCGTCTCAACATTGATCTCCTTGTCAATACCCTAAAAAGGTGCTTTCCACTTATCTCATTCCATTGGTACCACATCAATGTAGCATCTGAATTCATCAGGTCAAACTTGTTTGACTTTTGGACTCGTGGGTTTTAGGCATTTTTACTTCGTAATATCTGTCAATGATTCTGATTCAATGCATCACCAACTTCAAAGAAATTGTCAAAATCAACCGGGCCAATGGTCTACAACTCCAAAACAACTGCCAACTGTATGAACTATATCTACTTATGACATGAAGTAACAGCATGCATATGGCATACATCAATGACTTTTCATTGCTCTTAGTTATATCTCAAGGAGAATAGCCATTTTGTTGATAGAGTACTTGGCCTATTTAAATGAACAAGGCATAAAACCAGTGAACCAGATTGCCCATGAATGAAATAATACCCACTATTTATGGGGTCCAACTAATGTGCTTTTAAGATTTGTCATGCTTCCTCTAGGCTCTGGCACACCTAATTGTGCATGGAAAAATTGTTTATAAAGTTTTCTGAATGTGGTATTGTTCAATTAGAGGAAGGAATACACAGCATTGTTCTGAACTTTTAAAATTTCAATGGTTGAATGTTTATTGACATGTACCAGATTAATGATCATTAATGCTGGTTTCATCCCTCAATAGGAGCTTTGCTTCTGCTTCGAAAATTATGTGTAACAGAAATTATATGTTATAGATTGTTAATTTATAGCAGTGGTTGGTAACAGAGAAATAAAGCAGCTAATGCACAAATTACTTTCTTTTCTTAGCTTTAATTATGTGAATAACAAAAGTTATAATAGAAACGAGAATGGCCGATCCTGCAACAACACAAGGAACACTGAGATTACACCTTCTTGAAACGTGCTTCTTCACCGGAGTTGCTCCCTCACCAAGATCTTTCTCTTGTTCCGATTCACCTTCTTTCTCTTGAAGGCTTCCTTCGTTACTCGCTTCTCGAATTTCGTTTCCCAAACTGTTAGTTTTCTCTAGTTTTGTAACTTCATCTTTGCCAAGCTGCTCAACAGGTTGCTGTCGTTGCAGAGTTTCTGCTTGTTCCGGTTCTTCTTGATCAGCTTTGGATTTTGTTGACTCTTGAACTTCTGTATGTGACATCAGATCGTGTGGTTCTTGAGGAACTTTATGTTCTGCTCGACCAGATTCATCCTTGGTGCTTTTTTCTTTTTCCATTTCATTTTCTTCTACTTTCTCTACCTCTTGAATCTCTTGTTTCTTTGTCTGCTCTGTCCATGAAGGAAGCTCTTTACTCCAAGTTTCGATCGTAGGTTTGATGGTTCCCACTTCTGGATGTTTAGAGGTTAGCACTGTTTTTACATTTTTGGGAGCAACTTCTCCCAATTCTCTTTCATGCGTAATCTCCTTCACTTTTCCTGATGTTTCAACAATCGGTTGAGTTTCTTTTGCAATTTTACTCTCGGGCTCTCGAGCTTCTTTCTCTCCTTTAGGCACTTTGTCAGCTACAAATGTCACTGTTTCTGGTTTCCCTCTCCCAACCTTTTCTTTCACAACCCCATCAGTTTCTTCCACCTTTTTCATCTTGGGCTGCTTTACTTTCTCTCCAATGTATTCTTTCTCAGGAAACTCCTTGACTACAGTTTTTGTTGCTTCAAGTTCAGGCCCCCTTTTACCAGCCTTCTCTTTACTTTTCTCATAAACTCTCTCTCCAATAGTGTCTTTTCTAGGAATCTCTTCAACAATCTTAGTCATTTTCGATGTCTCTTTCACCACAACCGGGTCGGTTTCATCCATTCTCTTAATCTCAGGATCTTTAGATTCCTCCAGATTTTTTACTCCATCCTTGTCTCTTTCAGAAACCTTATTATCTACAATTTGCTCCCTTTCTGATTTTCCTATCTTTGTCCCAACTTCATCTTCCTTCACTTCCTCAATCCTGTCCCCACGAATTCCTTTTTCCCTTTTTGGCATGATGATTGTCAAGATTGATTCTTCTTCGTTAAATTTAGCCTTGATTCTATCCAAAACCACCTCATTAGGAATTTTGAAAACCTTTTTGAACACCCTGAGCTCCACCCCTTTCTTGTGTAGTATCCAACCTATCATCACTGTCTGCTGGACCCGTTTCTCCCCATGAACTGTAATTCGTGTCCCATCTTCGTTTATCTTGATATTTATGTTGTCTCTCCTAAAACCTGCTTTTGCACAAACATTTCAGTGTAACATCTTAAACCCCAAAAAATAAGAAAGCACATAAACTTTGTATACTTGTCCAACCAATTATGCATTCTACTGTAGTTTCTGCATAGATAGACCTATCTGGGATTAACTTATTTGAACCATCTCTCACCCAAACGCCATTTCACAACTGGCCAAAATTCGATATAAAAGAAATTAGTAAGAGTAAAGAGATCACAGAAACAATTGACCTTTGAGGTGGACAGTGAGGATGAACATGTTGTCATCTTCACCAGACAAGAAAACAGGACCCGTTCGATCTTTTGCAAACTGAAATTCGGCCATGGAAGTGAGATCATCACTCGTTTTGGCGATCTTGAGTCCCAATTCCAGTTCCATGGCTGATTTTCCTTTCTTCTTTCTCCTTCAATGTTTTCTTTTTTCCTCCTCTTGTTGGGTGAATGAGAGATGTTTAGTCTAGAGTTGATGAAGAAAAAGTAATTGCATAGATATAGCTGGGACATTGGTGATTGGTCAGAAGTATTTCAAAAGGAGAAACAACATGAGTAAAGCACATATTCATTGCTTCTTGTTGTGGTATTTGCGGCGCTTAAAACGGCAAAAGTTGGTTGCTTTCCTTCGGTATTTCCTTGGTGGGAAGCCAACGGTTTCCTTCCATACCAAAACATGTGTACCTATTTAATATGTTTCTATTAACAAAAATGATAAACACACGCATTCGTATAAATATAATTTTATATGTTTGTTTGTGTACACGGATAAAGTGATTAATTATCATATATATATATATATA
>QEOT01004364.1:38159-87875 GCA_003123785.1 Pterocarya stenoptera
AAATATTGCATGAAAATCGAAATATATAACTTTCTTATATTTGTTAAGCCTACTTTTGAGTCTACTTTTGACAGCTCAAATTGATGTTAATGTTTTGGTAGGTTATATTGACAAATCAAGATGAGCCAAATGTGAGTACTGAGACTCAAAATCAAACAAAGATGTCATCTCTATTTCCATACTACTTGATTCAAAGTTTGGAAAATCTTGAAATACTTGTTGCATCTAGCTGTGATTCATTGGAAGTGATATTTGAACTTAAGGGACTAAATGTTGAAGAAAGCAATATCTTCAATAATTTGACAGAGTTGAGATTAGATTTTTTACGGAAGCTGTTGCATATTTGGAAGAAAGGTCCACGAGATATCAAGGGCTTCAATAACTTGAGATTGCTATCAGTATTGGGATGTCATAGTTTGAAATATTTATTCACACCATCCATAGCAGAACTTCTTGTGAAATTAGAAGAAATAAATGTTTATATCTGCAATGAAATGAAAGAAATCATTGCAAAAGAATCAGGAGACGAAGAGAAAAGAGATCACGTGATTGCATTCCCTCAAGTGAACACCCTCTGGCTCTCGCAGTTACCAAAACTAGAATGTTTTTGCAATGAGGCAATTGCTTTTGAGTGGCCATCCATAAAGAAGATCGAATTGTGGAATTGTCCAAAATTAAAAACATTTGGTTCAGAAATTCAAAGCGGAAGAAAGTTAAGAAAGAAGGATGCGGAATTGGATGCAAGAGCCCCCCAAGAGCCTAGTGCTGGCTCCTCCTCAGCCTCAGCAAGAGAATCTTCTAGACTTTTCAACCGATGCCTAGAGTTGTCTTGTATACCACGTCCCAGGACTTATAATCCAGACCAAGAAAATTGCATCTCCTCTTCAGAAGAGAACAAACACAACTTTAACAAAGACCAGGTATGTGCATCAAGACTGACTAAGGTTTATTTATTATTATTTTTATTTATAACTTTTTTGAAACACTTGGTCTTCTTCTATTTCTTTTTATTTATTTATCTTCATATTTTAAATTTAAACCTATAAGATCAGTACGTATTACTGCTTTGAGTAAAAATAAAAATAGCAAATCTTTCATTCATTCCAATTTTCACCTTTTACGCCACTTTAAAAATTAAAATTTTGAGAACTTCACTTTACATATTAAAAACTATCATTCGTTTTTTCAAGAATACTTGAAATTATTAAAACTAACAGTTATTTCATTTTAGAGGTTGAATTTGATGATAAAACTCGTAGGGTGATTGAATAAATATATTTGTCCTTACTATAAATTATAATCTACTCAGTTACCTAACTACCCTTAATTAGTTTAGAACAAGAATTAAAAAAAAAAAAAAGATTTCTTGTTCTAAAAAAAAGGCCACCGTGGGGTGCCCCTCTTTTATTAATGATTCTTTATTTGTCTAGTTCTCTTTAGTACTACTATTTATTATATATATTTATTTGTACTAAATCTCCAGAAGAAACTTTGGACAATTCATTTAAAGATCTTAGAGTTCCATTAGACTATTAATAAAAAAAGAATTAATTATTTGCAGTATCAAATTACTGGTTTTGATAATTTGGCCGTCACTACAAGAAAAATGAGTTTTTGTGATCAATTTATTGCAACCAACAGACTGAATTAGTCGCAAATATAGACTATTTGCGACTAATTCAGTCTGTTGGTTGCAATAAATTGGTCGCAAAAATCTGTTTTTCTTGTAGTGCGTGTAATTAAGTAGATGATCTTATATATAAAATAATCGACAAACTAAGAGAAACTGATCAATTGTCATAAGCAAGTGAGGGGGACAGAGGCAATCCGATGCAAGTTAGTGGCCATTAAGCAATTGGGCAGTGGCTTTCCCAAATAGTGAGGTTTATAATTGGGCAGTGGCGTTCCTAGAGTAGTATTATAGTTTTGGCCCTTTCCCAACCATATAGTTTTTCGGGTGAGTAGATTCATTACAAAAAAAAATTAAATTAAATTTTTAAGTGATCTTCCACTTTTTTTCGAAGGACTGCACGTTGAGGTTGCACATGAAATTAATCCATAATAGACATTATTCTGTTAAGACCCCCTTTTGTAAATAGTGCTTGTAATACATGAGTAATGTAGATGGTAACTAAGAGCAGATCTATGAAATATTGCATGAAAATGGAATTATATAACTTCGTTATATTTTTAATTTAGGTGCTCAAATTTAAGTTAAGCCTAAAACTTTTCTCATATATATATATATATATATATACATACGAGTCTACTTTTGACAGTGTCATTTTTTTTTAATGTTTTGGTAGGTTACATTGACATATCAAGATGAGCCAAATGTGAGTATTGAGACTAAAAATCAAACAAAGATATCGTCTCTATTTCCATACTACTTGATTCAAAGTTTAGGAAATCTAGAAATACTTAAAGCAGATGAATGTGATTCATTGGAAGTGATATTTGAACTTGAGGGACTAAATGTTGAAGAAAGCAATATCTTCAATAATTTGACAGTGGTGTCATTAAAATTTTTACCGAAGCTGTTGCATATATGGAAGAAAGATCTGCGAGATATTAAGGGCTTCAATAACTTGAGATTGCTACGAGTATGGGGATGTGATAATTTGAAATGTTTATTTGCACCATCCATTGCAAAACTTCTAGTGAAATTAGAGAAAATAGAAGTTCATAAGTGCAAAGAAATTGAAGAAATCCTTGAAAAAGAATCAGGAGATGAAGAGACTAGGAGAGATGTGATTGTATTCCCCCAAGTTAATACCCTCTCGCTCATGGATTTACCAAAGTTGGAGTATTTTTATACCGAAGATAATTATGATTTTGAGTGGCCATCTCTGGAAAACATGACAATGGTTGGATGTGAACATGTAAAAATGTTTGTTTCAACAAGTATGAAAACTCCTAAGCTAATGGGAGTGCATACGGAGTTTGAAGCTTTTCAAGCAATGATAGCAGGAGGCCTCAATACCACCATACAACGCATTATGAAAGGATCAAAGGTATGTTACAATTGATAATATTTCATTGGTCAATGGGTTCTTTTGATGGGTAATTAAACGTGAGTAGAAATAGAATTCTTTTAAGTTTTTGTTTTCCAAATTGCAGGTGAATTTACTGAAGATCTTGCAGAGTCTAAGCATTCGCAGCCGTGAAGATTTAGAATATCTAAGCAAGGCGCTACCGAATGATCAGACTCTAGATCTGGCTGATGCCTTCTGTCTCGTACAGTCACTTGAACTCAACGAATTCTTCAATTTAAAAGAGATCTATCATACCAAACCCCTATGGGAGATCTCTGAGCTTGGAAACCTGAGATCTGTCAAGCTATATCGTTGCAGCAGTTTGAAAAATGTGTTTTCGTTGGCCATAGCAAAGGGTTTGGTTGAACTCCAAGAGTTAACCGTACGTGTTTGTGGGAATATAGAAGAAATTCTGTCTCTGGAAGGAGACGATGAGAAAGCATTTGATGTCATCAAGTTGCCCAAGTTGACGAATATTAAGCTGGAATGTCTACCAAGGCTCATTTGTTTTTGTCGTCGACCCATGGATCCAGTTGAGCTTGATCTCCAATCTACCGCCCAGTCATCTTTGAATGCGAACGAGGTAAGATTTTAGAGTAGTGACGTTAACATGTCTTTGCAATAGATATTTGAAAACTACTCATAGGATTGTAATGGTTCAATTGATGGATTTAAACAGGTTGAAGGAGGCGGCACTGAATCAATAACCCTCTCTCGTAAGTTGTTTTCATCCAACACCATTATGTGGGTACCCAATTTGGAACTCCTTCAAGTAGATGACTGTGGATCACTAGTAGTGCTATTTGATCTGGAAGGACTACATGTCAAAGCTGAGAACCACCAGCCCATCCTAGCACTTTCTCATTTAAGAAGTCTATATTTACGGAAGTTAGATGGGATGGCACATGTGTGGAAGAATATTCCAAGAGGATTTCAAGGCTTTCAAAACTTACTATTAATTGATATCTGTGAATGTCACAATTTGAGAAATTTGCTCCCTACTTCTGTTGCAAAACTACTGGTGCAACTCCAAACCGTAAAAGTAATTGATTGCAAATTGATGGAAAACGTTATTCAAAGAGAGGACAAAGCTAGAGAAGATGATCAGGAAGCATTTGACGTCATCGTGTTACCCAAGTTGACATATATGAAGCTAGAATGTCTACCAAGGCTAATTGGGATTTGTCAAGCCATGGATCCAGTTGAGTTTCTCCAATCTACCGCCCAATCATCCTTGAATGGGAAAGAGGTAAGATTAATTCAGAGTAGTTATGTTACATGTACTTACAATAGATATTTGAAAACAACTCACAGGATTGTAATGGTTCAATTAATGGATTTACACAGGTTGAAGGAGAAGGCAGCACTGCAACCTTCTATCATAAACTATTTTCATCCAACACCATTTTGTGGTTTCCCAATTTGGAACTCCTTGAAATACATGACTGTGGATCGCTAGAAGTGCTATTTGATCTGGAAGGACTACATGTCAAAGCTGAGAACCACCAGCCCATCCTAGCACTTTCTCGTTTAAGAAGTCTAGATTTACGGAAGTTAGATGGGACGGCACATTTGTGGAAGAATATTCCACGAGGATTTCAAGGCTTTCAAAACTTACGATTAATTGATATCTGTGAATGTCACAATTTGAGAAATTTGCTCCCTACTTCTGTTGCAAAACTACTGGTGCAACTCCAAACCGTAAAAGTAATTGATTGTAAATTGATAGAAAACATTATTCAAAGAGAGGACGTAGCTGGAGAAGAAATGAGAGAAGATCTCACTACGAGTTTTAGTAGCAAAGCCCATTCTTTTGAGTGGTCATCCATAAAGAAGATCGAATTGAGGGATTGTCCCAAACTAAAAACATTTTATTCAGATTTTGAAAGCAGAAGGAAGCTAAAGAAAACAGAGCCTAGTGTTGGCTCCACCTCAATACGAAAGAGAGATTCAGTTGGACTTTTCAACCGCTGCCTAGAGTCTTGTGTACCAGGTCGCAGTGCCAAGAGATCCCAAGGAAATAACAGCTCATCTTTAGGAGGGTATAAACACGACATTAACAAAGAGGTATGTGCATCATGATTAAGGTTTATTTATTATTATTTTTATTTATAACTTATTTGAAACACTTTCGTCTTATATTTCTTCTATTTCGAGAAAATGTCGTAGTACAATAAGTTTTGCCATTTTAAACCTCCTTTAATCGTGCATGCATTCCAATTTTCATCTTTTTGCCTCACTTTAAAAATTAAATTTTGGAAAATTTCAGTTAAAAACTATCACTCATTTTTCAAATAATTGTTTCATTTAAAGGTTGAATTTGATAACACTTTTAGGGCCATTGAGTAAATTTAAATTTACCCTTGCCAGCTGTAAATTATAAGCTAGTCACCTCACTACCCTTAATTTTAGAAACCAGAATAATAATAATAATAATAATAAAAACAATAACTTCTTTTTCTGAAAAAGGGCCACCATGGGTTGCCCCTCTTTTATTAATGAATAATCTTTACATTTCTAGTTCTCTTTAGTATTACATTAATTATTTCTATTATTTTTATTTTTGTTATATACTTTTTTTAAAATATCCAAAAGGAACTTTGGACAATTTGTTTAAAGATACTAGAGTTCCATTAGATTATAAATCAAAAGAAATTGGTTGTTACAGGATAAGAATTGTAATGATCCAATTATGAGGTAATATAGGAAAGATTCTGTTTCAAAAAAGAAAAAAAAGAAATTGGTTGTTTGCATTATCATTATTAATTTTGATAGTTTGGCTGTGTAATTTGGAAAATGTGGTAATTTAGGGGCTCAAATTGAAGTTAACCCTAAAAATTTCCTCCTATGATCGAGTTTACTTGAAATTAGTGTCATTTTTTTAAAGTTGTATGCACTCCCTCATACTTTTTTGTATGTTTTGGTAGGTTACATTGACAAAGCAAGGGGAGCAAAATGTGTGTGAGATTGAAAATCAAATAAATATGTGGTCTTTGTTTCCATACAACTTGATTGAAAGTTTGGAAAATCTAGGAGAACTTTATGCAGTCAAATGTGATTCATTAGAAGTGATATTTGAACTTGAGGGACTAAATGTTGAAGAAAGCAATATCTTCCATAACTTGAAAGTGTTGAGATTAGAAGTTTTACCGAAGTTGTTGCATATATGGAAGAAAGATCCGCAAGATATTAAGGGCTTCAATAACTTGAGATTGCTACAAGTATGGGGATGTGATAATTTGAAATGTTTATTCGCAGCATCCATTGCAAAACTTCTAGTGAAATTAGATAAAATAGAAGTTCATAACTGCAAAGAAATTGAAGAAATCCTTGAAAAAGAATCAGGAGATGAAGAGAGGAGAGATGTGATCGTATTCCCCCAAGTTAATACCCTCTCGCTCATGGATTTACCAAAGTTTGAGTATTTTTACACCGAAGATAATTATGCTTTTGAGTGGCCATCTCTGGAAAACATGACAGTGGTTGGATGTCAACATTTAAAAAAGTTTGTTTCAACGAGTATGAAAACTCCTAAGCTAATGGGAGTGCATACGGAGTTTAAAGCTTTTCAACCAGTGATAGAAGGAGACCTCAATACCACCATACAACACATTATGAAAGGATCAAAGGTATGTTACAATTGATAATATTTCATTGGTCAATGGGTTCTCTTGATGGGTAATTAAAGTGAGTACAAATAGAATTCTTTTAAGTTTTTGTTTTCCAAATTGCAGGTGAATTTAGTGGAGATCTTGCAGAGTCTAAGCATTCGTAGCCGTGAAGATTTAGAATATCTAAGCGAGGCCCTACCGAAAGATCAGACTATAGATCTGGCAGTTGCCTTCTGTCTTGTGCAGTCACTTGAACTCAACAAATTCTTCAATTTAAAAGAGATCTATCGTACCAAACCCCTATGGAAGATCTCTGAGCTTGGAAACCTGAGATCTGTTAAGCTATATCGTTGCAGCAGTTTGAAAAATGTGTTTTCGTTGGCCATAGCAAAGGGTTTGGTTCAACTCAAAGAGCTAACCGTACGTGTTTGTGAGAATATAGAAGAAATTCTGTCTTTGGGAGGAGACGATGAGAAAGCATTTGATGTCATCCAGTTGCCCAAGTTGACGAATATTAAGCTGGAATGTCTACCAAGGCTCATTTGTTTTTCTCAATCTACCGCCCAGTACTCATCCTTGAATGGGAAAGAGGTATGCTTTTAACACTGCAAACCTTGATTAAAATATATGGTTTTTGGCTGGAATATTAAACATCCATCTCTAATATATAAGGAAAAGTAATGAGAGAGAGAGAGAGAGATTTACGATATGTAATAATTCTGTGGAATTTAACAGGTTGCACGACCTATAATTGAATCATCATCCATCTCTAGCAAATTATTTTCATCCCACACTATTTTGTGGGTACCCAATTTGGAAGAACTTGTCGTAAATCGGCTCTACATACATGGAGCGTTATTTGATCTTAAAGGACAAGATGACCTGCGCGGGAAAAACATTCCAGTACTTGCTCAAATGAGAACTCTACATTTGGAGGAGTTATTTTGTTTGGCACATGTGTGGAAGAATATTCCTCCAGGATTTCAAGGCTTCCAAAACTTAGTATCTATTGAAATATGTAAATGTCATAGTCTAAGATACTTATTCTTGACTCATGTTACAAATTTTTTGGTTAAACTTCAAAGCATCTCGATAATTAGCTGCAAACGGATGGAAAGTATTGTTCAAAAAGAGGAAGCTGGTGAAGAAAGGGGACTAGATATAATTGCATTCCCTCGAATGAGCACTATCAATTTGACTGATGTGGAGAATCTCGTGAGTTTCAGTAGGGAGGCTTGTTCTTTTGATTGGCCATCCATAACAAAAATCACATTGCGTACTTGTCCAAAATTGAAAACATTAGGCTCAAAAATTCAGAGTCCAAGCAAACAACAGAAAACTGACGAGGAAAAGGATTCAAGAGCCCAAGAGCCTAGACTTGCCTCCTCCTCAACAGCAGATTCTCCTGGTTTTCTCAGCCGATGTCTTGAGTGTGTACCAAGTAGCAGGAGTTCAAGTCCGGTAATTGAATCCAGCCAAGGCACCACCAAGAGACCCCAAGAGGTACATGATTTTAAGCCCGTTCTATGATTAGCCTCATATTGTGCATCCATTCCATCTATTATTATTGTTTTTTTTTTTTTTGAGTACGTACTACCGCTCTGAGTTAAAAAAAAGAAAAAAAAAAAAACCAAATCTTTTCCCTTTGTCCTTCTGCCTTAATTTTTTTTTAGTTTCATTAAGGTTGCGTTTGAGTAGTGAAGTGATATTGATATTATGTGAATACTAGTGAAAAAATAATAATAAAATATTAAATAGTAATTAATAGTAGTAAAAAATAAATAAAAAATAATAATAAAATAATATATAGTGGTGGAGTATTATGAGCTTTTGAGCCACCTTTTTATATCACATTTATCTTTCATGCATTCCAATTTTCACCTTTTACGTCGCTTTAAAAATTAAATTTTGGATAATTTCACTTTACATATTAAAACTAACTATTCTTTCATTTTGGAGGTTGAATTTGACGATAAAACTCATATGGTGATTGAATAAATTTATTTGTCCTTACTATAAATTATAATCTACTCACCTAACTACCCTTAATTAGTTTAGAACAAGAATTAAAAAAATGATTTCTCCTTCTTAAAAAAAGGCCACCGTGGGGTGCCCCTCTTTTATTAATGATTCTTTATTTTTCTAGTTCTCTTTAGTATTACATTAATTATTTTTATTTGTACTACTATTTATTATATTTATTTATTTGTATTAAATCTCTAGAAGAAACTTTAGACAATTCATGAGTAGACTATTAATAAAAAAAGAATTAATTATTTGCAGAATCAAATTACTGGTAATTTTGATAATTTGGCCGTGTAATTTAGAAAATTTGGTAATTTAGGTACTCAAATTGAAGTTAAACCTATATATGAGTCTACTTTTGACAGAGTCATTTTTTTTTAATAATGTTTTGGTAGGTTACATTGACAAAGCAAGATGAGCCAAATGTGAGTACTGAGACTCAAAATCAAACAAAGATGTGGTCTCTATTTCCATACTACTTGATTCAAAGTTTGAAAAATCTAGAAAAACTTGACGCATTTTATTGTTATTCATTGGAATTGATATTTGAACTTGAGGGACTAAATGTTGAAGAAAACAATATCTTCAATAACTTAACAGAGTTGAGATTAATGGATTTACCAAAGTTGTTGCATATATGGAAGAAAGGTCCACGAGATATCAAGGGCTTCAATAACTTGAAATTCTTATTTGTAGTTGGATGTGATAGTTTGAAATGTTTATTCACACCTTCCATAGCAAAACTTCTTGTGAAATTAGAACAAATAATAGTTGACAACTGCTATGAAATGGAAGAAATCATTGCAAAAGAATTAGGAGACAAAGAGAAAAGAGATCTTGTGATTGCATTCCCTCAAGTGAAGACCCTCTGGCTCGGGTATTTACCAAAATTAGAATGTTTTTGCAATGAGGCAATTTCTTTTGAGTGGCCGTCTCTGGAAACCATGATAATGGATAGATGTGAAAAATTAAAAATGTTTGTATCAACAAGTATGAAAACACCTAAGCTAGAGGGAGTGCATACGAAGTCTGGAACTTTTCAGCCGATGATAGGAGGAGACCTCTACACCACCATACAACACATTATCAAAGAAATGGTACGTTACCTAGCAAGTTTCTCAAATTTGTAGCAAATTTGCAAGAGATATTAAACGTGAGCATATATAGAGGTATTTTAGGTTTCTGTTTTTAAAATTTCAGGCGAATTTCCAGGAGATCTCGCAGAGCTCCAAGTCTCCATAGCAGGTTAATTCCTCAATTCGATCAATTTCCTCGTATTTATAACTTATGTTTTCTTTTCTTTTCTTTTTTGTTGCATTTCTCAATTTTCTCTAATTAGTTAGCAGCTGGTGAGTTTATTATCATGTGAAGTGTGAACGAGCTCCCCCAATTAAATGCTTTGTAAAGAAAATCATACCAAAGCATCGGTTTCTTTTTGGGGTTTCAGGAGCTGCTGATGAAATGGCACCCATGAGTTTCGTTGATATTAATAAATCGATTCCCAAATGCAAAATTGCATCTCTCGTGGTTGGTCATTTCATTGGGCATTTCCAATAATTTGCCCTATAGTTTAATCTCACAATTCTGCTTCGTACATACAGTCTCAATTCAGAACCTCATTTTCTCTTTCCTATCTCTCAGAAAAGCTCAGATCCTCATTTTCTCTTTCCTCCATCCTCTCTCTCGTCCCTCCCCCCCGCTTCGTGAGTTCTGGCCTCAGATCAGCCAGTCCTAAAAGTACGCATATTCATCATCTTAATAGGCATGTACGCATTCAAATGGTTCATCACCTTGATAAGGGACATAATTTCTGTTTGACTTGTGGAGCCTGTTGGTCCCCATTTCCAAATTTTTTGGTTGCCAATAGTGGTGCTTGCTGGCACTTTAGAATTCTGCCATCTTAAGGATCTATCTAGCTGATCTAATATTTTTTAGGCTCACATGGAGCAATGGGAGAGAATATGGGGAGTCTGCCCAGTTTGTCGCAAGGTTTTTCATTCCAAGGATATTGAGCATGTGCTTGGTTTGGTTGGCTCTCATCCTTCTCAATTGGTATGTCTCCTCACCATTTAAGTTTTATTTTTGGTCTGCATTGAAATACAAACTTTCCACGAAAAAAAAAATACTCTGCTCAATTACTATAGGACCAAGCAGCAGCATCCTCCTATACTGAACTTATGGGGATTATTTACTGTACTCTTTTATTTTAGGTTATGTTATTTGGACTGAAGGTTTTCTTCTCAAGCGCATGTTGTTGTTCTATTGAAATGGGCAAAGTGGAGTCACAGCCCAAAACAATACCGAGAGGAAGAATGCAATAAATATCTATTTTTCAAATAATATCTTCCCTCTTAAAGTTTAAAACCCAACTGCCAAAGTGCCGGTTTTGCAGCATTGTCATCCAATTTCTTTTAGTAAAACTTGATAATTTGTTTTAATGCAGACGGTTTTCTAAACTTGGCTGTGGTAGTATTTGTTTTCTACACTCAAACGCTTATTGCCATCGATGTCGATCTTGTGCCCAGTAACTTTAAGCATTACCTACAACACAAGTGTTAGACTGAAGAGCTTGTTTGTGGCACAAGTGTTACTCTAACGCTCGTTTGAAGCACGAGTATCAGGCTCTAGCACTTGTTTGTTAGGAATTTTTACTAAATTTCCTATTCATTAAAACAATGAGCAAAACTCCCCAAAAAAGGGGAAACAAGCTCTAATTTATTCTTATAACAAAACCTCACATCTCAAGGTCGGATAAATCATAGGAGAAAGAACAGGCCTAATTGATCTTCTTGAGCTGAGTCTTTTTGCCTCGTTGCAACAGAATGTTTCCATATCCAAGTGCAGTATCATTTTTTTCCTCCTAGAAGAGAAATTTTAATTATTTTAAGTACAAAATCCGAACTGCATGCTTACCTACTACCGTATGTGTGATTCTCTCTCTCATTTGAGGCCTTTAATTCTGGACAAGAATTTAAGGAAGTTTTTTTTCCAAGTGGTTGTATGGCCTTCTTCAATATGGATATAAACTAGATGTTTGCTTGCAACCTAAATGTGGATATTTCAAATGACATATGAATTCGGCATATTACTTCCCCTGCTCTTCTTATTATTGTGGTCCATTGGAACATTTGAAAGCCTCAAAGATTGTATTACTGCCATAGATACAATATTTGAAATTAAACTAATTGATCTTGCATTGTATGTCACTGTACTATGCATATTTTTGAGAATTTGTTTAATGGAATGCCTCATGATTGGTTGTGTCCCCAGTGTTTTGCTGCATGTGGTCAGTTTTGCTTTATGTTTGGATAAGAAAGCTCAAGCTGTGATTGAGTAGAATTTAATTAACTTTACACACTTCTCTTGTAAAGTCGATTGATTTAATTTAATTAATCAACATTTCCAGTTTAAATCTCGAGCAATGGAACTGCATGGCAAAATCGATTGAGAAAGATGGTGGTGTTGCAGCTACAATTGATGCTTTTCATCCGCATTTACCTCGAGAGCTACCCGTACCTACTGCATTTTTGGAGAAAGATGGACAGCCAAACCCTCTGCAGTGGTTTTTTCTTCAAATTTGGGGGAAATGGTGTTGCTAGTTAGATGGCTAGTATAAAGTTGGGGAGGCTCCCACATAGAACACACAAATAGAGCTCTGTAGTAGAAAATGGTATTCATTTTCAAATTTTATACTGTATCTGTTCTAAATATTGGAGTTACTAGAAGTTGAATGTTTGAAAATGCCCTATTCAACGATTACTGCCCTTTTGAATCTCATAGAAGACCAAAGTCAAGTTAAGCTTAAAATGAGTACATTGCTAGTTGGGGTGTGATTACTTAAATATGCCCCCAACTCTAGTTTTTCTTCTTTCTGTTTTTCCTCCACAACTTTTCATAGTTTGGGATGTATATTGCAAAAGGGTAGATTTTTTTCATCAGCAAAAGATTCAAATCTATCTTTTTCATCAGTTAAAAGATTCAAATCTAGTCTGGCTAATCTATCTACTAATTCAACACTAGTTCATAATTCTCTCTCACGGAAAGAGACTGCTTGAAAAATATTACTCATAATTCGTGTCAGTACATT
The DNA here is from genome assembly GCA_003123785.1 of Pterocarya stenoptera. Classification (NCBI taxonomy): domain Eukaryota; kingdom Viridiplantae; phylum Streptophyta; class Magnoliopsida; order Fagales; family Juglandaceae; genus Pterocarya; species Pterocarya stenoptera. Next base: position 50,918 of record QEOT01004364.1, read on the forward strand.
TTTTGGAAGTTTTTAGCACTCATAACTCATCCCAAAACAGAGGATCTAGAGGGTTGTTAGGCTTGCTTGAGACAGCTTGCATAAAAATTCTGCCAATGAAAATGGTATTACTTTTTTGTCGCTTGGTGGTGGCAATGAATCATTTTCGCAGTGAGTTCTGCTGTAAATTGCAACATGTCCAATATGAAAATTGATTTGCCTTTGTACTAAGGGAATTTCTTTGCTTTAACTTGAAAATTGCAGACAAAGAAAAAGCCTCATTGTTTTGCAACTAGACATTAAGCAATTACAAACCCAAACGGTTTGCTTTTCAATCCATATGACAGTATATGTTTCTGTAACCAGAAATTTGATTCTGTTCATGGGATAGGGGTGAAGCCATAAGCCTACTAGGACTGAAGGAATTATTCATTTTTCTGGTTCACTCTCTGTTTAGGAAGGTTGAAGCACTCTGAAGAACATTAATTAAAGTTCCATGAATAAAGATTGTTTTACTTCTTTGGACTGTTTAGGAAGATTGCTTTAAACTATTAATTGGAAGGAACTCTCAATAGCTGAAAATATATACATTAGACCCACGAGAATTTTGAGTGTGATGGACCCAACCAACATATGAAAAACTGTTTGCTTTTTTTCATCTCAAGTTTTGGTAAAACATAATCATCTCCTCTGGTTATTTCAAAACCAAATTAAAGATAAAAGCCTTTACTATCACTTTTAAATATTAAAAAATGGAAATTAATTAGACGTCATTAATTAATTAGCCATTGATCAGTTTTCTCATATAATGCTCTCGTTTAGGTTAAAAAAATTACACCAAATTTGTAAATACTTGTATAGATTAATTCCATTACAAAAAAACAGTTCAAGTTATATTTTGTAGACTTTAAGTTATATAATTACTTTGATCTTGTTGCAAACCAAGATGCTTTCTCTTCAATTGATATTCTCTTGATTAAGTACTTAATCGGCCAATTGCATGGTTCAATACCGAGAGGTACACATAATTACACATTCGAGTGACGATCACATGACTGTCAGAAAATTCGATAATCTTATAACTCGTTTCATCAATTCTTTTTAATGATGTCTTCTTTTTCTTTTTCTTTTTTGTTAATAAAAATGGAGGTCAAGCCCCCTTATTATAAAGCATCCTCACAAAAGGCGGAGGATAAACCCGTGGTAACAATAACAGAACATAAGACCTCAAAAATAGAGACAAACAAATAACAAAGACCCAGCTAAAGCCACTACCAAATCCTAGAGAATCAGACTTGAGATTAGAGAATCACACTTCACACAAATATCATATCTCAAAATTCTAACACAATTAGGACTTTTATTTCAAATAAAACTTTGTTTTAATGAGTAATGTTTTAAACTACACTCTCGTCTCACTTTCATTCCACTATATAGAATGTGGAATTTTTATCATCCTTAGATAATTATTTATTTTTTTAAAAATAAATATAAAGACTGATGGACAATGTCATCTCATCATAATGAGATGACGTTAGAATGTGAATGTGGTATATAAAATTTTTATTTAACAAAATAAAAAATAAACTCAATAAAAATCATTTAGAATTACTCATCCAATATCCTACATCAAAGTTTTAAAATTGAGTAATGCTAGAGTGCCGCTTGCAGCTTACCGTTGCGAGTGACCTCTAGTGCAAAGTTAGTGTTTTATTTTTATCCAATTTTTATATTCACATTTTTTTATCATTTTTAAATAATTTTAAAAAGTATAAAAAAATACATAAATACATTAAAAATCACTTCCTTAATCATTAAATAAATAAATAAATAAATTTCTACAAAGCGATCAAATTGTGCGGTAGACTAGTTTTTTCCTTTAAAATTTTTTCCTCAAGGCGGGCAGAATCCGCCGGCTGTCCAAGCGGCACCGTCCGACAGGGGGATAGGAGCTCCCGTGCACGGCAAGCTCCCCCCCTGAGGTGGTCCCCGACCACCATGGCGGCGCCACGTAGAGGCGGAGGCAGCGGAGACAAAGACGAAAAGGGGGAGGAGGGGAGGGGAGACGCACGGGAGGAGGGGTTGTCGTGAGGGGAGGGGAGACAACGGCGACTTCTGCCGGCCCTGAGGTGGTCTCCGACCACTATGGCGGCTACGGAGAGGGCGGAGGCAAGTGCAGGCCGGCGGAGATGGGGGAGACGCACGGGAATGAGGAAGCGCACGGAAATGGTAAAAAGAAAAGAAGAAAAGAAAAGAAAAGAAAAGAGGGGGCACGTGGCATACTATAACATCAGTGTGGGATCCATTTGTGGGATCCCTTTGTGGCTGTAGCAACCCTCTTTAAAATTTAGAGCCACGTACCCGTGGATTCGGCTGCCACTTCACTGCCAGCATTGATCATTGACCAATTAATATTGGTTGTCATGCTACGTCAGCATAGTTTTACATATGTGCTGACTTGACATGACACGTGGCATGTCACTTTATCATTGCTGGATCAACATTGAAAGTTCACCTCTCGCGCGTGCACGGTTCGTCTATGTACATAAGTTTTTCCAAAATTTAAACCCACATATGCAAAGCACATTAGAATACCGATGAAGTGAGTAATCCATTATTTCTTATTAGCTTTAAGCTTTTGTAAGTCCAACAAATATCACCAAGTGAAAAAAAACAAATAACCGATCACATTTAAGATTTGTCATGTAAAAATCTTTGTACATATGATACACTGTTGTTGCAACTTACGTGTTGAATCGAATTGGATCAATGTTCTTTGGGACTTTGGTTGAGCTGTCTATAAGCATTCTATTCAACCTTCAACTGAGTTATCTTTCATCGAGACTTTCAAATTGGATATCGATATTCCTTGGGACCTTGGCTGAGATGTCTATAAGTATTCAATTCAACTTTTGACTGAGTGATCTTGCATGGGGACATTAATGGATAGGGTTGTGAATGAGTCGAGCCGAGCCGGTCTTTAGCTTGTTGAGCTCGCCTCGACTCAAAATATTCAAGCTCGTGCGAGCTTGACATTTTTATTTATTTTTTATTCAAACTCGACTCAGTAAGTTAAATTCTTAACTTGAGCTTGAGCTCGACTCAAATTATTTATTTTTTTATTTTTTAATAAAACTTAATAATTAATAAATTAGATAAATAAAAAAATAAAAAATCTAATATTGAATTTGTACAACTAACAAGTAGAACCTCTATAAAATTATAGGATTTTAAAAATGCATAAATAACTAATATCTAACTAGTTGATATTAATCCATAACAACAATATATTATATGCCTATATAAATTATTAATACATACACATAATATGATAGCATATATCTATTTCATATATGGTTCCCACATACTAGTATATGAACTTATTAAATTTTATCAACTAATTATTGTACAAATTATAAAATATACTATGAAGTATATTCAATATATAGACATAAGTAATTAGGTTACATATTATATATTTAATTATAAAAGTGCTCTGCTTATATTATTAGCTAATACATATATATATGTATATATACATATGTGTATGTGTATATATTATCAATATATAAATGAGTTTTAATCGAGTCGAGCTAACGAGTCGACTTAAGCATAAACGAGCGGACCTTAACGAGCATTAGCCGAGTCGAGTCAAGTTTTGTCGGGGTATGTGTCATTTCCTAATCCAGCGGGTATTTGCTTTCACAGGCGAGCCATGTACGTGCAACCAAAGCCAACCTCCGACCACCACCTAGCTCTCTGGCATTGCTTGTCGTCGTCATCGTGGTTCCCGACCTCACTGGAGTTCGTCGCCACCGTCCTTCGTCGTTCTCACCAATGTGCACCATGGGAAAGCTTGCTCAACTGTAGCTCACCGCAAAGGTCTAGCCACCGGCCACCACCTAGCTCGCCAGAATCGTCTATCACCGGCATGGTGGTTCCCGACCTCAGTGGAGTTCCTCACCACCGTCCCTCGCCTTTCTCAACAGTGCACACCATGGGAGGCTCCTCGCCACCCTTACCAACCTTATACATCTTGGATGCTTCATCGCCCACGGAGACAACCTCAAGCAACCCACGGTGGCAGTCAATCGAGAGGTGGCGAGCAACAACACATGTACAGGCATGTACACAGACAAACCACTAGCTCAATGGCAAGCAAAGGTGGCAAGCAACCAACCTTGGCGAGAAAGAGTTCAGATGCTAGATTTATTATCTGATGGAGCTTGGCGAGCAACAAACGGGAGGACAACCATACCATGACAGGAAACTGAATGCGGCAAGCATAGGTGGTGAGAAACAACACACATACAAACAGGTGCACAGACAGACCACTAGCTCCATGGCGAGCAAAGGTGGCGAGCAACCAACCTTGGTGAGAAAGAGTTCAGATGCGAGATTTATTATCTAATAGAGCATGGTGGGCAGCAAACGGGTGGACAACCATTCCATGACAGGCAACTGGTTGTGGCGACCAAAGATGGCCAGTAGCCAATCTTGCATGGCAAAAAAAAGGCGCAAAAAAAATAATACTCAGCGACAAACAACCCCCATTATGCAAAAATACTCGGCAGCAAACAACCTCAATCAAGGAATAGACAAATGTAGCAACCAAATTACTCTAATTTTTCTCTTTCAAACTTGTTATTTTATTTTTACTAACAAAATTGATTTTTGAAAGATTTTCCCAACAAATATCCTCGAGGTTCCAAGGGAAACCTAATGACTGTACGCCCCGAGTATATACTTTGCTAGGAATCATCTGCATGTAACGAAGCACCGGCTGCGAAGCCCCTCTCAAGCATCGCTAAGGCATCTTAATTTGTCATCATAAGAATAGACCGTTCGGTATCGCGGGCATGCCGTGTCCTCATTGTTGCCAAAACATGGCTGCCGAAGGGCATCGCCGGTGTGTCAACATCCTTCACCACACTCAATTTGAATGACTCAGGTTTGGAAACCTCAAACTTGTGATTTGGATTATTTAATCTAACCTGATTGTTTTTGTTGGTACGATTGAGTTGTAGCTCCTACCACAAAGTGCAGTCGGGCTTTGTCTCCCACCATAACAAAGCAGTTGAGCTCAACTTTAACATCAACGAGGTCAAGGCATAGTCCCGCTACACTCACATCGCTAGAGTTACGAGGTCGAGGCATCCTCTCGCTACACTCTCATCGCTAGAGTTATGCAGCCAAGGCATGTTCCCGCTACACTCACATCGCCAGAGTTACGCAGTCAAGGCATCATCCCGCTACACTCTCATTGCTAGAGTTATGCGGTCGAGGCATCCTCCCTCTACACTCACGTCGCTAGAGTTATGCGGACGAGGCATCATCCTACTACACTCTCATCGCCAAGAGTTACTCGATCGAGGCACCTCCCGCTACACTCACAACAGAGTGACTCCACTCACTACAATAGTCGCCAGTGGGTTACCTTCAGGAACGAGCCTCTGAGCTTTACAATTGCCTCACTCGGATTTCCTTCGGGAACGATTCATCGAGCTGAACAACCGCCTAAGATGGATCCAGGATGTAGACGGGCTCCCTGATTACTTAAGTGCAAGTTACTACAAACAAACTATTACATCAACATCCAAACGGAAACAGTAAGTGCCAACAGAAAATCGCAGCACGCGGCAAATCCACTAATGCCACCAAAAACCAAAAAGGATCACCAAATACAAAAATATGCTCACTTTGCTAACGAAAAACAGTCACATATAATCACCAATACACTCAATAATCAAACAAACGTTCTTACAAACAAACTATACAGAGGCCCATCCTTGAAGGCTCTTACTACAAATTTCACGAATTCTTCTTGAGGACTGCTCATGGAGATCGTCATTGCATTGCGTAACAGTGACAATAAATACACAACAATTGGGAATGACAAAAAGAAAACTAATATAGTAAAAACTTGGTGCAAACCCACAGTGAAGAGGAGGAGAAGAGGCAACGGGCTGCATTGCGGCAGCCATTGCGAGAGTTCTAAGACTTCATCGCGGCACAGCCGCAAGAGAAGCACTGAAATTAAGCTTTATATAAATATATATATATATATATATATATTCCAAAGCATTAATCTTTGCTCCCTATAAAAAGTTAGAGTTGTGCCCATTTGTTTTTAATTAACCTATTTACAGCCCAATTGAATAGTTGAAAGGGGTAACAAAAATTAGGCTAGGAGATCGGTGATATTCAGTTCTCTTTGCTTGGGTGTATTGGCGTTTCATTCTAGCTTTTTCTTTGTTATTCAATGAATCTTGATGATTTTCAAGATCTGAAACAACATTGAAAAGATGTGAGCTTTTCTAAAATGTGATTTTTTATTTGTTTTCGAAAGTTATCTTTTTATGGAAGCTTAAGTAAATAGTTGGATAAGGATTTTTTTTTAAAATATATTATATTAATGTTTAAAAGATTTTTGGCTAAAAAATAAAAATTAGTAAAAACCATATATATCCCAAAGTTTTGGACAAAGATAATTGTTGGTGGGGTCTATTTGTTTTGATGAAAATCACTTGTTTTATAGAAAAGCTTTTTGGAAAATTATTTTACATGAGAACAAATTATTCTTTTCTAGTGTTTGGTGTCACTTAAGAATATTTTTAAAAGAAGAATGTTATAAATCAGACACTATTTATTCTCACACTTCATACCTATAGTTTTTCATAGGTTGAGGTATTTTTTATAGAGTGTGGGGTGGTGAATAGTAACTAATGAGAAAAAAATTTCTTTCCAAAAAAAGTGTTTTATTGTTTGGTGTGCATCATGATAATATTTTATGTAAATGTAATGTTTTATGTGATACTTCTATAATAAGCTTTTTACAGACTAGCAAGGATAAATATAAATTAGTCTACGTAGTTTATCGTAAAGCAAAATATCTCTTTGTGCTTTTTACTATAAAGGCTTTTAAGATTTAAACTATTACAAATTAAACTATTAATTATATGGACATGATAAGATACATGACATGCCGTTTGTTATAAAACTTGGGAAAAGTTCAAAATCAGAACTTTAAAAAACAATACAAACAAAAAATTAAAATAAATTCAGAACTTTGGAAAAGCGAGACCTTATTGTTATTGATTAGAATCGTTTTCTATACAGACTTTTCAAAGCGCATCCAAACACCAACAGATCAAGAAAATTATTTCCAAACAAAGTTTTACTACGAACCAAACGGAGCCTGTGGTGATATTTGGTTTCATGTCTATGATTTGTAAGGTTTGGGTTTTGGGTTTTCTTGAATATCTGTGAACTCCAGGTTTCTGATTGTAATCATAGACTCCCAAAAGCATTAATAAGTTCATTGGTGATGACATGTACCTGCTCGTTCTGTGTGATATTCCAAAAACTTTTCCTTTCATTTTGGTGTTTCTTGAATATGTTTTTGTCCCAATTTTCTACTGATTTGTTTTTGGTGTTTTGCTTCTTTGCCCTGTGGAATGAAGATCTAGTCCCAAGTGAAGTTAAGACGTGGCTGACAAATGTGGGAAAACAAAATTGAAAAACCATGTAGAAATTCCTTGAAGAAGATGTCAAAACTAATAAGATGTGCTTGAATGGTTGGTATCCTGATCTTAAGCTACGCTATTCCTTGCACAAGAAAGCTAAGACGAATACTTAGAGCCATCGTTGAGTTGCTAAAAGAAGGTAGAAAATATGATAGGTTGTTCAACATTAAATCAAGAAAACCAATGATGAGAAATGTTTTGGAGGCTCTAACGGATGACACGATCGACGTGATTGCATTATGTGGTATGGGACGGATCGGCAAGACAGAAATGGCTAAAGAGATTGCGAGAAGAGCGAAATCCAATAATTTATTCCAGAGAGTTGCCATTGCAGGCATGGTATCTCAAAGTCCAAACTTGACGAAGATTCAAGACAAACTTGTGGAAAGGCTAGATCCGAGACTTGATGCAGAGACTTTACGTGGAAGAGCAAATCACTTATACTCAAGATTGACTAAGAATAGGAATGTCCTTGTGATATTGGATGATGTTTGGGAACCACTTGATCTTGAGACTATTGGAATTTATTATACTGTTAAAGGAAAGAGTTGCAAAATCTTGTTGACGTCACAAAGGGAAGAAACTTGCGAATGAATGTGCAGGTTTACCCATTGCTATTGCGACGATTGGAAGTGCTCTTAGCAACAAAATCGATGAATCTGAGTGGAAAACTGCTCTTCAGAAACTTGGAATGTCTAACCCACAATATATTCCTGATCTATATCAAAAGGTACTATATTCCAGCATAGAGTTTAGTTACAATTATTTAAGAAGTGATGAAGCCAAATCATGCTTTGTGCTGTGCTTTTTGTATCCCAAAGATTATGATAGCACAAGGGGCGAATGCATAAAAATGAATAATGTTGTGTGAGATGTTGCCATATCAATTACATCCCGAGACGAACATGGTTTTAAGGTAGAATTGCCATGTCAACTCTGTATATAGTATGGCTGAGCTTGGCAACCTGAGATCTCTCAAGCTATATGGTTGCAGCTGTTTGAAAAGTGTGTTTTCGTTGTCCATAACAAAGGGTTTGGTTCAACTCCAAGAGTTAATCGTAAGGGCTTGTGAAAATATACAAGAAATTTTGTCTCTGGATGATGAGGAAGCATTTGATGTCGTCAAGTACTTGCCCAAGTTGACGTATATGAAACTGGAATGTCTACCAAGGCTCATTTGTTTTTATCAACCCATGGATACTGTTGAGCTTCTCCAATCTACGGCCCAGTCATCCTTGAAAGGGAAAGAGGTATTGTTTTAAATGTCTTGTTTTTGGAGGGAATGAACAACTTAATATATACGATGTTGTCTAATATTTTTGTGGAATTTTACAGGTTGCACGACTTACAATTGAATCAACATCCATCTCTAGCAAATTATTTTCAGCCAACACTATTTTATGGGTACCCAATTTGAAGGAACTTGTCGTAAATCGGCTCTACATACATGAATAGTTATTTGATCTCAAAGGACAAGGGGACCAACCCCGAACAATCGTTCCACCGAGAACTCTACATTTGGAGGCGTTGTTTTGTTTGGCAGAAGAAAATTCCTCCAGCATTTCAAGACTTTCGAAACTTAGGTTGGATTTAGATAAACATTTGAGATGAGATGAGATATTTTGAATAGTAATTGAATAAAATATTATTAAAATATATATTTTAGTATTATTTTTATTTTAAAATTTAAAAAAGTTACATTATGTATTATATTTTTGTATGAGATGAGATGAGAAAAAATTTGCATGTACGCATTCAAATGGTTCATCACCTTGATAAGGGACAGAATTTCTATTTGGCTTGTGAAGCCTGTTGGTCCCCATTTTCAGATTTTTTTGGTTGTTAATAATGGTGCTTGGTGGCACTTTAGAATTTGTCTTGCATGGGATCCGGTGATCTGACGAGCAAATTAATTAGACGCCATTAATTAATTAGCCTTGATCAGTTTTTTCAAATCCATACCTACATTTCTATGTTATATAATGCTCTCGTTTAGGTTAAAAAATTACACGAAAGCATAGGCAGGTGGTGCAGAAAGGGAAACTACTCACTATAATATTTTATTACCTTACAAGAAGTGGATTGTTGTCATCCGAACAAATTTTTTCCTTTTAGTAAGAAATAAAGTTAAAAAAAAAATGAATTCATGTTTGCAAACTTGATATGAAAACTATCAATTTATATATTAAAAAAATTAAGAACTCATTTTAAAAATATAATGGCTCCCATAAAGCGCACTTTTCTAAATGATACGTTGTACATCAAATTTGTAAATACTTGTATAGATTTATTCCATTACAAAAAACAGTTCAAGTTATATTTTCTGTAGACCTTAAGGCTAATAGATTGGTTTGAACTTCGTAATTACTTTGATCTTGTTGCAAACCAAGAGGCTTTCTCTTCAATTGAGATTCTCTTGATTAATCGGCCTATTGCATGGTTCAATACAGAGTTGAGAATTTTCAGAATTGGATATAAAACTCAAGCTCTAATGCCTATTTTCTGATATGATCTCTTCTGATTTAGATAATATAATTCGGATAAGAATTACAGAGATGCTAACGACCATGGCTTCTTCTGCTTCAAGAGTCTCGTCTCGTGAGAAATGATACACACATGACACATCTTACAATAAATTATATAATATATATTATATTTTTAAAGCAATTTTCATTTTATAAGATATTTTATAAGAATATTCCTCCTTTTTAAAATATTATTATGTAAAATATTGTAAACAATATTGTATGTTTATTATTTTTCTTTCTAAAAACAGTACACAAGGGCATTTGTAAAAAAATGCCTATTGAGAGCTATTAGGACGAAATATAGTATGTATTGAATTATGTAAAGTGTATGAATAGTTAATTTATGTTACAATAAGTGTAAAATAAAAGTCATTTTTACGGTAAATGAACTAAAACTTAAAATAAGGTTATTTTTGTTCTATGTTGTGCATTGTATTTCTTTTTTTTGGTAGAATATTATTACCCATGTATTTAATTAGAATATAATTATTAATTAATATATAATTGGTAGAATAGTAAAATGTGATAAAAATTAGTAAAACATTACATGTCCATTGGGTTTTAATAAGTAAAAAATTTATTTCGTTTATGGTTGTTTTTATTTAGAGTTTTGTTATGTACAAGTAAGTTTGCGTACCAATCTATCAATTAATGTTCTCGCCTTCCTATTCTAAATTTAAATTAATACTATTTTCAATAAAATCTATTTTCTGACCAATCATATTGAATAAATGAACGTATTAATGCACATAATCGCTTATAACTAAATTTTTTCTTTTATTTTTCCGGTTTCTTTTCCTATTTTAGATTTCCTGATCGTAGCTATGTTTTTCTAACAATTAAATCATCTAATTTTGTTTTCCTTTTGATGTATTGATTTGCAGGTGGACTTTTGCATTAATTTTGGTCTTCTTGGATTTAGATGTTGAATTGAGTTGAGTTGAATTTTTTATAAATAATAATGAGTTGAGATTGTTGAATGAGTTTGGTGGGATTCACTAAGATGAGTTTAAAATATGTTTAGATGTTAAGATGAGTTGAATACTTTTTATGAAAAATTAAAAAATGTTGTGGGTCTCACGTATAAAAATGTTTTAAATTAAAAAAAGTTGTAGATTCCATATGTAAGAAAGTTTTGAGTTGAAATGAATTTAATAATTTAAAAGTTAAGTATTTAAATATTAAATTTAATTTAAAATTAGATTAAACTCAACTTAATTCAACAATCAAGCGAATTGTGCTGGCTGAATTATTTTTTATTTTTAAATCCCCTAACTCTGTCTCGACTCTCCTCTCCTGATAAATCCCTACCACGTGATCTCAATTATGAATTCCTATGGGAAAATGGTAGAAAGTCCGTCCTCTGCTTGACCGACCGACAAAAAATTGTGGCCAAGAAATCTCGTGTTGTATTTCACCATTAAATTTTTGCAGGTTGTGGGCTCGGAGTTATTAAAACATGACAACCACCTCGGATCAGTTAGACGCTTTTGTTTTTAATTTTCAGAGGAGAGAGATTGGTTGAGACTTGAGCTGGTTTTTGGGATGAGTCGTGCTAGTGCACGCTAGAATAAAGCTGTTTTTTTATTTTTATTTTTTATAAATTTTAAATATATATTAATATATTAAAAATTATTTTTTTAATTATTAAATAAATAAGAAATTAAAAAACTATTTAAATACATTAACAGTCAAAATGAAAAAATAAACTCAAGCTATATGCTAATATTTTTCTTTCAGAATTTTACTTAAATAAAATAAATACTAACAGTTGAGTTCCACCAGTTGAGTTCAATTTTTTTTTTTTAAAAAAAAAAAAAAGATTACTTTTGGGGCCAAAGGCCATTCGGGATTTTGTTATTAAGCCAAAACATGAGTATAAAATAAATAAAATTATTAAGTAAAAATATGGAATCAAAGTAAATTATTAACTATTTACAAAAAAAAAATCATTTAAAAAAAACTATTTTCAAATTATTTAACTACTCGGATCTAAGCCTCGGCATTATTGCATGGAAAGGAAACACAGTCAACACTCTGCGTGCATGCAGATCTCACATGTCATTTGTCGTTGAAGAACGACTGATCAATGCCAACCTCTTTTTTTTTTTTTTTTTCTTTAGCTTTTGCAAGGTGGTGACCCGGTGGGATGAGAAATACCGTCGTTTTTGTGTATCTCTTTTACTGTTTTCTTTTCGGCCTTTTTCATTGGAATTAATCTTTGCATCAGTCTACACACCACACACCATAATTTTTTTTATTTATTTTTATTTGTTTCTCTTATTAAATATGTATTATATAGATGATGAATAAAAAAATATAAATGTTTCAAGAAGATTAAAATAAAAAAAAAATTAAAAAAATTAAAAAAAAATAAAAAACAGTTTAATGTGTAATGTGTAGACTTATGCATAGAAATGCTCTTTTCATTGGGTCCTACTTGAAAATTGAAATGATTAAAAAGTGGCTTTAGACTTGACCGACACAAGTACAGAAGATTTACACATTTCTATTTAATTTATTATTTTTTTATATTTTATTTTTAATATTTAAATATGTATATATTTAAATAAGATAAAAATGACAAATCACAAAATATAAATATAAATATGTGGTCTCATTAATTAGAAAATAGTGGGGTTACTATGCCGCCCACTTTTACTGCTGGGCGTACCGTGCAGTATTTATTCATTTATTTATTATTTTTACATTTCTTTAACATATTTAAATATATTTAAAAAATAAAAAAAATACATCAATACATTTAAAATCACTTCCTTAATCATTAAGTAAAAAAAAAAAAAAATTTGACCAGCAGTCAAGATGCGCTGTCAAAAGTGAAGGGCAAAATAATTTTTTCCATTAGATAAAGATGTATAGTGTAAGACTTCTTTATTATATTTCTCAAAATCTAATTATTAAAATGAATTGAAATTTAATCAATCGTATATATAAAACGTTAATTTTAAATCTCATTTTAATTTTTCTAGTTTAAAATCTACCTTATTGTCAAGAGATAAAATATTTATAATATTTTTCAATCATCATAATTTTGTTTTATTTCATCAGGAGTTAAACTGGATTAATTTTTTAATAGCTTTAGCATTGGTTTAATTAAATTCTTAGATAAAGTTTGATTAATATGCCATTTGTTGGCTTTTGACTACTTATTCAAAAATTAAACTTTACATTAGATTAGTCTTCTTACTCTTGGTAATAATAATATTTTTGTTTTAATTTTATAATTGTATTTTATTTTTTTAAAATAAATTATTATCTTATTTTCACAATCTCCAACAACGTATATAATATATATCAAAATAAATAAAATAATCGGAAAAGTGACCCTTGAACACAAACGACATGATTGGCAAACTGTCCTTGCTTGGCTGACCGACAAAAGTTGTGGCCAAGAAATCTCGTACTGTATTTCATCATTAATGTTTGCAGATTGTGCGCTCGGAGTTAATAAAACATGACAACCACCTCGGATTAGACGCTTTTGTTTTTGTGTTTCAGAGGAGAGAGATTGGTCGAGGCTTGAGCTGGTTTTCGGGGGATGAGCCGTGCTAGGGTGCCGTGCCAGCTAGCATAAGGTTGTTTTTTTGTTTTTTTAAATATTTTTAAAAAATATATTAATACATGAAAAATTATTTTCTTAATTATTAAATAAAAATAAATTTAAAAAATATTTAAATACATAAATAATCAAAATAGAGAGAAATTCAAGCAATATGGCAAGTTTGGGGATGAAATGAGAATTTTTAGTTTTAAATGAAAGTTTAAAATATTATTTCTTAATTTAAGGATTTGAAAAAATTAAATTGAGATTTGAAAAAGTTGAATTGTTTATTATATTTTATATAGAGATTTTAAAAAGATATAATGATGAGATAAAATTATATGAGAATTTTATATTTCATTTTGACATCCAAAATTTTACTTAAATAAAATAAATAGCCACCTGTTGAGTTCAATATATACAACTTTATTAATAATTAATTCCTTAAATATTAAGTAAAATATTTAAAATTTAAAAAAAATAAAGAAAATAAGAAAAGTACGAGATAATAAACTTATCATTATCGATATTAACTGCGTCCATAATTGCTTCAACATAACGTTTAACTGCATCAATAATTGCATGCATCTACATGGTCTAGGATTTGTTTTGACACGGAGAGAATTTCTGAATTCTCGAAACTTAACATATAAATTTTATTTTTAAATATTATTTAAATATAAAATATTTTTTAATTTTAAAATTTTAATTCTTTTATCTAATCATTATATAAACGTAAAAATTAATATAATTTTTATAAAATTTAAAATAAAAATTTTATTAAAAAATTTTATTAAATTTTTTTAATTTTATAATATTTTTATTTAAATTTAATTTTTTATTATTTTTTAAAATATTAATAAAATATTTTTTTTCAATTAATAATTTTATTATTATTCACATAATTATCAGATAATTACCTCAACCTAATTGCGCCTACCTAACATTTAAGTTTTTAACTTCGTCAATAATTGCATCGTCAATTCCGATCAAATAATCGAAATAATGAGGAATTTCCTATTGACTTTTTGCAGACTGTGCGATCAGAGTCATTTGTCTTCTTTTTTTTTTTGTTCACGCGGTTCGCTATTGGTACTGTTTTTTTCCTCCCTGTACAGGCACATTGTAAGTGGACATCATGATTACAACGTGGTCCCATACAGGCAAAGGTTAATAATATTTTTTTTTTCTTTTAATGCAATTAATCAATAAGACTCCACCCAGTTCGAAAAGTGTTAAAAAATATTATGAATACTTATGAGTAAAGATTGAAGTAAATTTATGAATCTTATTGAGAATATTTTGAATTATTTAGATGTATGAAATATGTTGAATTGTTGATTTTTAAATAAATAGTTAAAAAATATATAGATTCCATTAATAATTGATTTTTTTTAATAATAATGAAATGATGATTTTATTTTTATATAATAATGATAAATATTATAATATATATTTTTAATATATTATAATGGTAAATATTATAATAATTATATATATAATAATAATAAATATTATTATTTTTTCTTTCCTCTCTCTCTCTCCTAGCTCGATCTCCCACGCTCGATTCTCTTTCAGTCCAGTTCGGTGCCGTCGTGTGCTACCCAGCCTCACCACCACCACCGACAACTCTCCCTCACGCCGGCGACCATCTCCCCTACCACTGATCTCTCCCACGCGTAACCTATTCGCTCCCTTGCGATAACCCAACCGAAATGGATTTTATCTATTTTTGTGCACTTGCACCGCCTTACGTGGCCACCGCACCTCCACCACCTCACACCGGCGACCACCTCTCGCAAGCCAAGCCACTACGAACCTCCCTCTCCCTCTTCGTCGCACACTAGAATTCGCATGACCGCAGCTCTCTCTCGGCTCATAATGAAATACTGTTGCCCGAAGTGTTTCAAAACTACTCTGAAATGTAAAATTGCGTTTGGCATGTGAAGTCTCTTTACCCGTATGAAAATAGTTGGAAATAGTTTAGAACATTTCATTACCTAAATCTATCTCATTTAGGAGTGTAAATAGAATTTTTCATTTTAAAATAAGATTATTTTTGTTATGTATTGTGCATTGCATTTCTTTTCTTGGTAGAATATTATTAACCATATATTTAATTAGAATATAACTACTAATTAATATATAATTAGTAGAATGATAAAATATGATAAAAATTAGTAAAAAATTACATGTCAATTGGGTTTTAATAAGTAAAAAATTTATTTCGTTTATGGTTGTTTATATTTTTCCGGTTTCTTTTCCTATTTCAGATTTCGTGATCGTGGCTATGCTTTTCTAAGAATTAAATCATCTAATTTTGTTTTCCTTTTGATATATTGATTTGCAGGTGGTCTATTTCGTGGTATGTTAGTCACAATTTGCTTTTTTTTTTTTTAAAGAAAAAAAATCTTTTTATTGTGCTGGCTGAATTATTTTTTATTTTTAAATCCCCTAACTCTCTCTCCTCTCCTGATAAATTCCTACCACGTGATCTCAATTATGAATTCGAAAATGGAGAAAGTCCGTCCTTTGCTTGACTGACCGACAAAAATTGTGGCTAAGAAATCTCGTACTGTATTTCATCATTGAATTTTTGCAGATTGTGGGCTCGGAGTTAATAAAACATAACAACCACCTCGGATCAGTTGAGAAGCAAGTATTGTTTTTTCTTTTTCTTTTTTCCTATTTTCTTGGCTGGCAGCCATTAACAGGAAAATGCCTTTTTACGGATGTTTCTTTCTTTTATTGCATTTTAAAAAAAACTGTTGGCAAATATATTTCGAATAATTCAAAGAAAACAATTCCCTTTATCATACGGATATACTCAATCGTGGATAGTTTCAAAATAGAACGTAAATAATGGTACTTCACTTAGAACAAGAGGTGATGCATTTACACAATCGATTCCCAGAGCACTTCATTGACCATTTACATTAATTTTCCCTATAGTTTAATCTCATGGCAATTGTTTTTTTCCCCTAAAGAAGGTGGTCTCTATATATTTTACTCAACTGAATAAATCTAATTGTAAATCTCTTTATTCATATAATAAAGACATGGCATTTGTCGTTGAAGAGCGACAAATCGATGCCAGCTTTTTTTGTTTTTTTCCTTTGGCTTTCACATTGGATCCTATTTGAAAATTGAAATGATTACAAAAATAATAAATATGTGATCAATATAAATTTTTTTTAAAATAATAGACTACATTTTTTTTTAAAATAATAGACTATATTTTTTTTTAAATAATTATATAATATTTATACAATCTATAATTATATCTAACATTACTAAAAAAGAAAAATGATTTGCATCCGCCCCTATTCACGCATCCACCAACACACACCACTGTAAAATGACAAAAATATCCTCATAATAAAAACACTTTCCCTCTCAATTTACACTTTCACTTTCTTTGATACCGAGAGAGAGCTGGAGACCGAGAGACCGAGAGATCGAGAGAGGTCGAGAGCTCGTTGGCGCCACCGTGAGCTCGGGGGCGAGACGGAGACCGAGAGAGAGGTGGAGGGCGAGATGGAGAGACCGAGAGAAAGGGGGAGGGCTTGCTGGCTCGGAGGAGCTACGGGACGAGCCGCGGGGGTTAGGGGAGGTTCTCGGTGGGGCTAGAACCGACGCACGGCGGCGATAGGCCCGTCGGTGGCGCAAGTGGAGAGAAATGGGTTTCGGTTGGGTTATTGCGGGGGAGAGAGAGAGCTGCGCGTGGGGGAGATCGGTGATGGCTGGCTTGGTCGCCGGCGTGAGGGGGACTCGCCGGTAGTGGCGGTGATGCTCGGCGGCTCACGGCAGCGCCGGGGTGAGCTGAAGAAGATTCGGGCTGCACAGTAAATCGGAGTGAATCGGGGCCTGAGGAGAGAGAGGAAATCGATTGAAAAAAAAAAGGCCACGTAGCGGTGTGCGAAAACGCACTCCGCTACAGTGGCGGACGCGTATCACAGCTCATTAGGAGAGGAGAGAGTTAACACACTTTAAAAAATTTTAAATTTTAGGTCCCATTTGATTACATAAATAAGATGGAAATTTTATAAATTATAATCAGAATATTTGTAAATATAATAATGAAATGATTTAATTTAAAATATTTTATTCAATTAAGAATAATTGGTGAAAAAAATTGAATAAAAAATTTATAAAATAATCAGAAAGGTGGCCATTGAACATAAACGACAAAAGGGTTATGCGGATCAACACGGACACTAAAAGACAAAAGGAAATGGGATTAATAAAACATGACAACAACTCGGAGTTAGACGCTTTTGTTTTTAATTTTCAGAGGAGAGATTGATTGAGACTTGAGCTAGTTGTCTTGTATGAGAGAGCGAACGCTGAAAACTCAGAAAAGCTGAAACAAGCTCTTGATCTTGCAAAATTAAGAGGTACTCACTAATTTCTTTCCCACTTATTCTTTTATTAATGCATGCAAAAAATTACTTTTAGTTACTTGTTCATGATGTGTGTTACCTTGTAAATGAATGCCAAATAACATAAAATAAAACTTTTAAAATTGGTTGCAAATTTTGTAAATACTTGTTCATGATGTTTATGAATATAAAGAAATTATCGGCATCTACTGTATATCTACATGTTGGTCGTTTAGATGTCCCCTGCCATATATACATATAGCCTTCTTTTCCTACATCGTGGTGACATCAATCTACTAGCTTGTTTTTCTGTGAAATTCCAAACAATTTTCCTTCATTTTGCCCTAATTTTCAACTGATTATTTTTTTCTCTTTTACTTCTTTGATTGGTAAATGGGCAGGAGGTAGATCTCGTCCCCTTCTCTCAATATTGCTTGCAACTTGTAGTTTTGTATCTCAAACAACATTTGTGTTCACAAAAGAGCAGGAAAAAAATTACAAAAATAGGAAAACTACTTTTAGGAAAATGGAAATGATTTGTTTAATTGTTGGAAAAATAAGAGAATACTCGGTTGGTCCAATCAGAGAACAGTTTGGCTTTCTTATTTCTTACAAAAGCAGTATCACAATTCTAGAAGAAAAGTTTTTGAAGCTACTTGAGAAGAAGGAGGCAGTGCAACAATCTATTGATGAAACCCAATGGAATCAACGAATAGTCCTAAGTGAAGTTAAGACTTGGCTGACAAATGTGGGAAAACAAGTTGAAGAAGTGCGAAAATTCCTTGAAGAAGATGTCGAAACTAATAGGATGTGCTTGAATGGTTGGTGTCTTGATCTGAAGCTCTGCTATTCCTTGGGCAATAAAGCTCAGAAGAATACTCGAGCCATTGTTGAGTTGCTAGAAGAAGGTGGAAAATATGACAGGGTGTTCAATATTGCACCTCCATTGAAAGTGAGATCATCATCCACAGAACGGTTTAAGGATTTTGAATCAAGAAAATCAACCATTAGAAATGTTGTGGAGGCTCTCAGGGATGAAAAAATCGACATGATTGCATTATGTGGTATGGTTGGGATTGGAAAAACGGAAATGGCCAAAGAGATAGCTAGAAGAGTCAAGGATGATGGTTTATTCCATGAAGTTGCCATTGCAATGGTGTCTCAACATCAAAACTTGAAAATGATTCAAGGTGAACTTGTGGAAATGCTAGGCGCGAAACTTTTTGCATAGAGTTTACAAAGAAGAGCAAATGAATTATATTCAAGATTGACGAAAAGTAAGAGCATCCTTGTGATATTGGATGATGTTTGGGACCCACTTGATCTTGAGGGTGTTGGAGTTTACAATGCACTAAAAGAAAAGAGTTACAAAATCTTGTTGACGTCAAGAAGTGAAGATACTTGCAATCTGATGGGATTTCAAAAGATTTTTCCAATTGGACTTTTATCCGAAGAAGAAGCTATGAGCCGTTTCAGAGAGATGGCAGGTGATTGTATCAATACCCCCAATCTAATCTCAATAGCAGAACAGGTTGTGAGGGAATGTTCACGTTTGCCCATTGCTATAGTGACGGTTGGAAGGGCTCTTAGCAACAAAAGAAATGAATATGAGTGGAAAGGTGTACTTCAGCAACTTAAAATGTCTACTCCACAAAATATCTCTGGTCTGCATCTAAATGTATATTCCAGCATAGAGCCCAGTTACAATTATTTAAGTGGTGATGAAGCCAAATTGTGTTTTTTGTTATGTTGTTTGTATCCCGATGATTATGATATTCCTATTGAGCATTTAGTCAGATATGGAGTTGTAAAAAGGTTTAAGAGTACTGTAGAACAAACAATAGTGCATGTCAATACAATAGTTCGGAATCTTCAAAGATCAAATCTCTTGTTGGATAGCCACAAGGACGAATGTGTCAAATTGCATACTATTGTGCGACATGCTGCCATATCGATTGCATCCAGAGAAGAACATGGTTTTATGGTAAAGTTGGATAGAAGACTTGAAGAATGGCCAGAGAAGGATACATATGACGGTTTCACCACAATTTCTCTTTTACTTGGAGAAATGAAATGGCATCCTAATGGGTTGAACTATCCCAAACTTCAGTTTTTGCAACTATCATGTTTAAAAGATTCAAAAATGTTCCAAGACAATTTATTTAACGGGATGAATGAGCTAAAGATGTTGTCTTTGCAAGAAGGCTGCTTCTCCTTGACATCATTGCCACCATCAATCCAGATCCTTGAGAACCTTCGCATGCTGAATCTGGAGAGTTGTCACTTAAAAGATGTGTCGGCAATTGGAACCCTTGAAAAACTAGAAATTCTTGGTTTTCTTGATTCTGAGATCGAGGAGTTGTCACGGGAAATAGGAAATCTTAGTCAATTGAAGTTGCTGGATATGAAGGGGTGTCATTCTCTAAAGCGAATTGCAATTGGTGTCTTATCTCGTTTATCTCGACTACAAGAGTTGTACATGGGAGAATTCAAGAATTGGGAATGTACAACTATGATGGAAGGAAATGGAGAAGAACAAGTAATAATGCAAGCCTTGCTGAACTAATTCCTTATTTTGATCAAATGACGATATTAGAAATCAGTGTACCAAGTATCGGGTACTTGCCAAAAGAATTTCACTTCTGTAACTCCAACTTGAAATTTAGAATAAACATTAGAGATGGGAGATATTTATTTGAAAATGAAATTAGCCTCGAATGTGAGGATTCAAATGATCTCGGGAAAATTATGGAGATGGCCATTAGTAGGGGTGTTTTTGGCAACCTAAAATATTGTCGAATAGTTGATTGCAAGCGTTCGAAAAATATATTTTGGTTGGCCATGGTGAGAGATTTGGTTCAACTCAAATCGTTAGACATTTATGGTTGTCAAAGTATAAAAGAAATCTTTTCGAAGGAAGGAGATCAAGATAAGAAGAAAGTCGTTGGTGATGTCATTACATTGCCGACGTTGGAGAAAATACATCTAACTTCCTTACCAAGGCTCACTGGTATCTGTAAATCCATGGACTCAATTGAGGTATGTTCTCCCAATTAACAGTACATCTATGATTCACATTCTATATGGATTACTTCAAAGATCAAATCTCTCGAAAATTTTTAAAGAGTTAATGATTTATACTACTGTTGGAAAAATTTAGCTTTTTTGCAAGAAAAATATGTAATTTAGAAATATGATTTTCATTGGGAATAAACATCTTATTATATATACACACACACACACACACATATTTGAAAACTACTACACACAACATTGTAATGATTGAAGTAATGCATTAAACAGGTTGAAGGAGGAGGAGGCAACACTTCATCAGCAACCCTCACTCATAAACTGTTTTCATCCAACACCATTTTGTGGTTTCCCAATTTGGTAGAGCTTAATGTAGAAGACTGTAAATTACTAGAAGTGATATTTGATCTTGAAGGACTTGAGGAGGCAACACTTTCTCAATTAAGAATCCTAAATTTACAGTACTTACTCCCTTAGATAAAATCTCATTCCATTTGGAGAACTGCTACATTGTTTCCTTTATGGTACTGGAGAAAGTTGTTCATTTTTTCTTGAGTTTCCTTTGGGTTGTAGAATCATCTGCATTAACGTCAATTAAATGATGAAGTCCACCATTCCTATCAACTAATGCTTTTGGGATAGTTTATAGGTTTTCAATCATTTAAAAGTTTGTAATTGCATCACACAAGTTTATATGCAGGTTCGTCATGTTGGTGCTGGAACAACTGCTACAGGGCACTGGAATTTCTGATTGTCTAAGATTGAAATTATATGAATGTTTTAGTATATCTTTGAGATATTAGTCATTTGGATTTAGAAATAAGAGTGAACGAGTCAAATTATATGATGTTATTGGGAATGAAATTGAATGATATGATTGCTTCCTATTTCCGAAAACATGATTCAACATCAAGTAGACTCAAATTATTATCTTATTTCTAGGTGTATCTTGCCTGCCCAGGTTATGAATTACAATGTCGAACGACCATAGTTCCATTCTTAAGAGATCAGTTCATCTGGATTGATCGAGTACATCAAAATCTGAATAATATGTATAAGTCGATATCAGGACAATTATGCAGTTTCTTGATGATATTTCCAGCTTGATTCCATGTAATTACGTACTCGAATCAACTGGTACGACATAAACACCACATGCTTTGTGTTAGAGGACATGTTTGTAATTAGTATAAGTGTGTGAGGGTATAAATGTCAATTGTATGTAGTGTATATATATGTTTGTACATCAATGAAAGAGGATGAATCTTTTCTGATATGAATCTACATGGTATCAGAGCGTAGTGTACGTTGGATTGATCGTGTAAGGTGGTTCATGTCAAATCGATACAGTGGTTCCGTTTGAAGTGGTTTCCGGCCACTCTCCGGCGTCTCCTCCGGTACTGGGCACCAGGGGTGGACTCGCCGGCCTTGTCTGTGGTTACCGGCATTGTCGTCGCCGCCGGAATCGATACGGTGGTTTGGTATCGGTATCGGAACCGAAAGTGTTTGAAGTGGTTTCCGGCCACTCTCCGGCGTCTCCTCCGGTACTGGGCACCAGGGGTGGACTCGCTGGCGTTGTCTGTGGGTACTGGCATCATCGTCTTCGCCAAGGGTGGACTCGCTGTCCTCTGTCTTATCTAAGTTAGATACTGTGACATCTTCAAAAAGTGTTACTCTCGCTAATGGTTCTCTTGCTAAAGTTACAGGCATTGGATCCACTAAGCTCACTGACTCTATATCCTTGTCATCTGTTCTATATGCTCCTAGTTGTCCCTTTAGTTTGTTGTCCGTCAGTAAAATTACTCAAAGTCTTCAATGTTCAGTAACATTTTATCCCTCTTCATGTGTCTTTCAGGATCTCAAGACGGGAAACAAGATTGGTACGGGGTATGAAGCTGGTGGCCTGTATTATCTTGATGTTAAAGAGTCACCCACTCGAGCCCTTACATCCACATCATCAGCTTATGAATGGCATTGTCGTCTTGGTCATCCTTCTCTTTCCCTTTTAAAGCGTCAGGTCAAGAATCTAGGAAATGTGTCTCCCTTTCCTTGTGAAGCATGTCAAATTAGTAAACATCATCGTGTGTCGTTTATACCTCGAGTTGATAAACGAGCCTCGAGTCCTTTTGAATTGGTTCACTCTGATATATGGGGACCAATCAACATTGAGTCAAACACGTTTCAGTATTTTGTCACATTTATTGATGACTACTCTCGTGTGACATGGGTCTTTCTGATGAAGGCAAGATCTGAACTCCTTTCCATATTCAAAGTGTTTTGGAAAGAAATTAAAACTCAATTTAACAAAAAGGTTCAGATTTTGCGTTCTGATAATGCTAGAGAATATCTGTCTAGTGTCTTTGCTACTTACTTAAGTAGCAAAGGAATTATTCATCAAACTTCATGTTCTTATACACCCCAACAGAATGGGGTGGCTGAACGCAAAAATCGTCATTTATTAGATGTGACCCGAGCTCTTTTACTGCACATGCATGTTCCTAAACGATTTTGGAGTGATGGTGTTCTTACTGCTTGTCATCTTATTAACCGTATGCCTTCATCAGTTCTCGATGGTTCATCTCTTTTCTCCATCTTGTTTCCTTCATCTCCACCATTTACCCTTCCTCCAAAAATTTTTGGGTGTGTTTGCTATGTTCATAACCTTGGCCCAGGTTTTGATAAGCTTGACCCACGTTCTACCAAGTGTTTTTTTGTTGGTTATTCTCGGACTCAAAAAGGATATCGTTGTTATAGTCCTGTTCTTAGACAGTACTTCACGAGTGCTGATGTTACCTTTTTTGAGTCCATACCCTATTTCTCTGACACAGCTTCGAGTGTTGAGTGTGATCCTCTACCATTACCTACTCTTACACTTTCCCCACCTGTCCCCGATCCTCCACCTCCACCCCCTCCCCCAGTTCGTTTACAGGTTTACTCGCGTCGCTCGCGGCTACCAGCTTCCATGCCTTCACCAACAGTGTCTCTATCTTCGGATCCTGAGTTACCTAGTACTTCAGACTCTCTACCTATTGCTCTCCGCAAAGGTACCCGATCTTGTGTTACTCAACATCCGATTAGTAAGTTTGTCTCATATCATGCCTTATCTCCTTCATTCTCATGTTTTACCTCTCAACTTTCAAATCTTTCTATTCCTAAGACAGTTCAGGATGCTTTATCTAATCCGGGATGGAGGACAGCTATGAAAGATGAAATGGATGCCCTTCACCATAATGAGACATGGGATCTTGTTCCACTACCACCTGGTAAGCAACCTGTTGGTTGTAAATGGGTATATACAATCAAATTTCATCCTGATGGTTCTGTGGAACGTCTGAAAGCCCGCTTGGTTGCTAAGGGTTATACTCAAACATATGGCATTGATTATGAGGAGACTTTCTCCCCGGTTGCCAAAATCTCCTCTGTTCGAGTGTTGATCTCTCTTGCTGCTAATTTAGATTGGCCCTTATTTCAGTTGGATGTTAAGAATGCATTTCTGCATGGCGACTTGCATGAAGAAGTTTATATGGAGCAACCACCTGGGTTTGTTGCTCAGGGGGAGTATCGAGGTACTATATGCAAGTTAAAAAAGGCATTATATGGTTTGAAACAATCTCCTCGAGCATGGTTTGGGAAGTTTTCTGATGTTGTATTGACATTTGGTCTCCATAGATGCCAAACAGATCATTCGGTATTTCACCTACATAGTGATGCAGGTCACATTTTGTTGGTTGTATATGTGGACGACATTGTAATTACTGGGAATGACTCTGCTGGAATTGTTAGGCTGAAACAGTGTTTACATGATCATTTTCAGACAAAAGACTTGGGCAAGCTGAGATATTTCCTTGGAATTGAAGTTAGTAGATCTAAAGAGGGTATTAACCTATCTCAGAGGAAATATGTACTTGATCTTCTGGAAGAAACCGGCATGTTGGGTGCACGGCCTATTGACACCCCTATGGATCCAAATCGTAAATTCTTGAAAGAGGAAGGGGAGTTGTTTGGAGATCCAGGTAGGTATCAAAGACTTGTTGGAAAATTGAATTATCTCACTATCACTAGACCAGACATCTCTTATGCAGTGAGTGTGTTGAGTCAATTTTTACAAACGCCTAGGGTCTCACATTGGGATGCTGTAATTCATATGCTTCGTTATCTTAAGAGAGCACCTGGCCTTGGATTACTGTATCGACCAAATGGACATCTTAGGGTTGAAGCCTTTTCAGATGCTGATTGGGCAGGATCCCCTTCAGATAGAAGATCTACTACTGGATATTGTACCTTCGTAGGAGGTAACTTGGTTACATGGAAAAGTAAGAAACAAACAGTAGTAGCTCGGTCTAGTGCAGAAGCTGAATATAGGGCAATGGCTCACACTACTAGTGAGCTGGCATGGTTACAACACTTCCTTCAAGAGATTGGGTTTCCAGCTCCTACCCCTTTTCAGTTATTTTGTGATAATCAAGCCGCAGTGCATATTGCCTCTAATCCTGTGTTCCATGAGAGGACTAAACATATAGAGATTGATTGTCACTTCATTCGAGATAAGATACTAAGTGGTGACATTGCTACACCTTTTGTGAAGTCTGCAGATCAACTCGCAGATGTGTTTACTAAGTCTTTGTGTTGGAGTCGGTTAAAACTTATTTGTTTCAAGCTAGGTTTATATGATATATATGCCCCAGCTTGAGGGGGAGTGTTAGAGGACATGTTTGTAATTAGTATAAGTGTGTGAGGGTATAAGTGTCAATTGTATGTAGTGTATATATATGTTTGTACATCAATGAAAGAGGATGAATCTTTTCCGATATGAATCTACACTTTGAATACATGCTGCCTACCCTCTATTGTTCCCCAAAAGTATACTTTTGGATACCATTAATAAAAACTCTCACTTTCCCTTCTTCACCCACATCATGGATAGTGTTTACTCCGAACCACTTATCATATAGATTTGCGGCCACCAGTTTAGAAGTATAATATTTCATGTCTCCATTCTAGCATTGATGAACTTCAACCCACCAACAACTATTCAAAGAAGGAAAGAGTCGACCTTTCCAAATCAGTGATTTGTATTTCATAACATAGCATGGACAATAGAATAGTACTACTAGGATTAATTATAGAGCTCTGTAGTAGTAGACATTGGTATTCACTTTCATTTTCTATCCTGTATCTTTTCTAAATATTGGAGTTATTAGAAGCTGAAGTTGTCATGAAAATGCCTCTTTTTTTGTCGTTTCGATTACCTCGAGTACGATTACTGCTTTTGTTTGAATCTGAAAAAAGACTGAAGTCAACTCAAGCTTAAGTATGCGTCCAACTCTCGTTTTTCTTCTGTTATGTGATTATCTAACTAACTCAATTATCTAAAAAATTAAAAATCAAACATTGATTTAAGGTGCACATTGCGACTCTCAGTAGTTTTTAGGATGCAAGTTGTAACCGAGTGGATTGGGGAAAGAAAAATATCTCTTGGTTTGCTGCTGAACTAGTCATGGTTCTCTCTCTCTCATTAAATAACTTGCAACTCATTTTAGTTTAAATTCAAAAAGAGCCTTTACAAGGACTATATTGCCGTTTGTTAGGATAGCTTGAGACAGCTTGCATACAAATTATGCCCAAGAACATGACTTCATGTCCAAAAGATTGTTAAGAACAATTGGCCAAGAACAGCTTGCATACTTTTTTGTCGCTTGGTAGTGGCACTGAATCATTCTTGCAGAGAATTCTGCTGTAAATTGTAAATTTAGCCATACTGGTCTTAATTATCATATCTAGCACTTTCTAAATATTTTGATGTCTCTCCACCTTGATTCCATATAGTAGCTTATATTAGCCGGTGCACCATAAACTCCACACATGAAGTGGACCTTACAACACTATACGGCCAACCAATTAGAGAGAATCTCTATTTTCTCTGATGCAATGTTAGAAGTTGTGAACTGCCAAGCACAAAATGATTATTTAGGACGGCCAACTATATGTGCATTAGCTCAATTTATATATATATATATAAATATCTCACTTGTGGCAGAAGAATACCGTGGTAACAAATATCACTTAAGGTTTAGATCTCAACCAAACCCCTTTCCTTTGTCCCCTGTTCTCTGTTTTTTATCATTGGTTGTGAGTAAGGAGTAGCTATTGCTTTGGTAGTAGAGCTCATGATGGGACTACAATTTAATTAGTCATTTTGTATGTATATGTTTCATTAAACGCATAATTGTCAGGGTATATTCGTCTAATGTTGTTTAGGATGTCACATTGACATGCGTATGGGGGTTGTATACATGTAATTTATAAGAAGAGGAAAGATGGAACTAAGCAACACATTTAGCATTTAAAGTGAAACTCATATATCCACATAAACTTAAATAGAAATGAGATGGTTGTGCATTTTGGTATTTGATTGAGAGATTAATTAGTAGGAAAATGATTATTAAATGGACATGGTCGCCTCCAATTCTATGTGCATGCTTAATTTCAAGCTTTCATATGTTTTTCAATATTAATCCCAGTAGTACCATTGCTTCAAATTCTTCTTCACCTAGTTCTTCTCCACCAGAGCTCAGAGGTACCTAAATGCGAGTAAATGTTATGTTTCTTTGTTTTTTAAAAACCCCCATTAAAATCTACATTATTCTCTTAATTAATTTTTCAGAGTATGCAATGAAAAACTTACAAGTTTTTAAGAATGTAAAGCTGGAATCTGCTTCCATACCATTGGGGAGTGGTTTCAAAGGAAGGTAGAAATAATGCTTGTAAAGAAAAGATAATGAAATGGATATGGTCGCCTCCAATTCTAGAAACTGCATACTGCCTTGTAAACTGGAAGGAACTCACATTTGATTGGGTGTGATGCAGCCAATTTGGCCAGTGATCTTCGTGCATGAAGCTAGCTGTGAAGAGCTTTGTTTTTGTTTTAATTTTTGGATATATATAATTCAATCTTCTCATTTATTGTTCTCCAAGGCTATCTGGGCTAACTCGATCCCTTATATACTCTTCCTGATCTGCTCTCCCATGCAGCACTTCCTCATTCTTGCTTTCTTGCGAAGTGTTTGAGAGGCCAAGAACCAGTGAATTTTCACGACACTCTGACAACTTTTGTAAATAACAGTGACGGCATAAAAGTGTAAATATTTCTTTTATTTTTTTAAGCCTACTTTTGACAGTGTCATTTTTTTTTTTTAATGTTTTGATAGATTACATTGACAAATCAAGATGAGCCAAATGTGAGTACTGAGACTCAAAATCAAACAAAGATGTCGTCTCTATTTCCATACCGCTTGATTCAAAGTTTGAAAAATCTAGAAGACCTAGACGTAGATGAATGTGGTTCATTGGAAGTGATATTTGAACTTGAGGGACTAAATGTTGAAGAAAGCAATATCTTCAATAATTTGACAGAGTTGAGATTAAATTTTTTACGGAAGCTGTTGCATATTTGGAAGAAAGGTCCACGAGATATCAAGGGCTTCAATAACTTGAGATTGCTAAAAGTAGGGAGATGCCATAGTTTGAAATGTTTATTCACACCATCCATAGCACAACTTATTGTGAAATTAGAAGCTATACAAGTTTATTCATGCGATGAAATGAAAGAAATCATTGCAAAAGAATCAAGAGACGAAGAGAAAAGAGATCAAGTGATTGCATTTCCTCAAGTGAAGACCCTTGAGCTCGAGTGTTTATCAAAATTAGAACGTTTTCGCAATGAGGCGATTTCTTTTGAGTGGCCGTCTCTGGAAAACATAAAAATGTTTGTATAAAAAGTACGAAAACACCTAAGCTAAAGGAAGTGTATACAGGGTACTTAGGACGTACTTTTCAACCAATGATAGAAGGAGACCTCAATACTACCGTACAACACATTATCAAAGGAAAGGTACGTTACCTAACTGGTTTCCCAATTGCTGGCGAATTTGCACGAGATATTAAACGTGAGTATATATAGAGGTATTTTAAGTTTATTTTTTCAAAATTTCAGACGGATCGGGAAGAATCCAAGGAAGAATCCCAAGAAGAATCCAAAGAAGAATCTGAAGAAGACCAATGATAGAAGGAGACCTCAATACCACCATACACACATTATTAAAAGAAATGTATGTTACCTAGCAGGTTTCCCAAATTGCTGGCAAATTTGCAAGAGATATTAAACGTGAGTATATATAGAGGTATTTTAAGTTTCTGTTGTCAAAATTTCAGCCAAATTTCAGGAGATCTCGCAGAGCTCCACGTCTCCATAGCAGGTTAATTATTCAATTCGATCAATTTTCTCGTATTTATGACTTCTGTTTTCTTTTTCTTTTTTTTGTTGCATTTCTCAGTTTTCTCTAATTAATTAGCAGTTGGAGAGTTTATTATCAATTTGTCTCTCATCATATGAAGTGTTGGTTTTGCTTTTGTAAAGAAAATCATATTAAAGCATTGGTTTCTTTCAGTTGATTTTGCTTGCCCTGCCCCTGAGAGATTTTCTTGCAGCTTTGGAGTTTCTGGAGCTGCTGAAAATTGAGTCTCGTGATTGGTCATTTCATTGGGCATTTCCAATAATTTGCCGTATAGTTTAATCTCACAATTCTGCTTCGTATGTACAGTCTCAATTCAGAACCTCATTTTCTCTTTCCTCTCTCTCAGAAAAGCTCAGATCCTCATTTTCTCTTTCCTCCAACCCCTCTCTCATTCCTCCGCCCCGCTTGGTGAGTTCCAGCGTCAGATCAGCCAGTCCTAAAAGTACACATATTCATCATCTTGATAGGCATGTACGCATTCAAATGGTCATCACCTTGATAAGGGACAGAATTTCTGTTTGACTTGTGGAGCCTGTTGGTCTCCATTTCCAGATTTTTTTGGTTGCTAATAGTGGTGCTTGCTGGCACTTTAGAATTTGTCTTGCATGGGATCAGGTGATCTGATATTTTTTAGACCCGCATGGAGCAATGGGAGAGAATATGTGGAGTTTGCCCAGTTTGCCGCAAGGTTTTTCATTCCAAGGATATTGAGCATGTGCATGGTTTGGTTGGCTCTCATCCTTCTCAATTGGTATGTCTCCTCACCATGTAAGTTTTATTTTTGGTCTGCATTTAAATACATACTTTCCACGATAGAACTTGCAAGAAGAATAGAAAAAAAGAAAAAAGAAAATACTCAATTACTGTAGGACCAAGCAGTAGCAGCCTCCTATACTGAACTTATGGGGATTATTTACTGTACTCCTTTATTTTAGGTTATGTTGTTTGGACTGAAGGTTATCTTCTCTAACGCATGTTGTTGTTCTATTGAAACGGGCAGAGTGGAGTCACAACCCAAAACAATACCGAGAGGAAGAATGCTGATGATATCAAAGTAGATCACAGAGAGAGGCTGCTAAGTTGCAGTTTGATAAGAGCAATTTCTTAATGGTTTTAACACTTCACCCTGCAGACTAAGGCAGCAAAACCAGTGCTGGGAAAGTGCCATCAGGAGCCAAAGAAGTTCTTCCTTATGGGGGATTATATTTATTTGCTGCCGCTTTTGGATTTTTCACATTTGTTGGAGGGTACAATCGTTACATTCAGACAAATGAGGGATTCGGTTAGTGAATTCTA
Organism: Pterocarya stenoptera; assembly: GCA_003123785.1. Taxonomy (NCBI): domain Eukaryota; kingdom Viridiplantae; phylum Streptophyta; class Magnoliopsida; order Fagales; family Juglandaceae; genus Pterocarya; species Pterocarya stenoptera. Next base: position 81,515 of record QEOT01004364.1, read on the forward strand.
ATCTTACAATTGTAGCTTTAAGCATACCCTACAACACCAGTGTTAGATTGAAGAGCTTGTTTGTGGCACAAGTGTTAGACTCTTAACGCTCGTTTAAGGCACAAGTATCAGACTCTAGCACTTGCTCACTTAGGCAGGCATCGTTCTTCCGGATACCATTAGGCATTACCTCGCGATGCAAGTACTAAATTCGAGCATTTGTTTGTTAAGAATTTTTACTAAATTTCCTATTCATTAAAACATTGAGCAAAACTCCCCAATAAAGGGGAAACAAGCTCTAATTTATTCTTGTAACAAAACCTTACATCTCAAAGTCGGATGAATCATAGGAGAAAGAATAGGGCCTAATTGATCTTCATGAGCTGAGTCTTTTTGCCTTGTTGCAACAAAATGTTTCCATATCCAAATGCAGTAATCATTTTTTCCCTCCTAGAAGAGAAATTTTAATTATTTTTAAGTACAAAATTCGAACTCCATGCTTACCTACTACTCTATGTGTGATTCTCTCTCTCATTTGAGGCCTTTAACTCTGGAGAAGAATTTAAGGAAGTTTTTAAGGAAATTAAACTAATCAATTTGCATTGTATGTCACTGCGCTATACATATTTTTGAGAATTTGTTTAATGGAATGCCTCATGATTGGTTGTCCCCAGTGTTTTGCTACATGCGGTCAGTTTTGCTATATGTTTGGATTAGAAAGCTCAAGCTGTTATTAAGTAGAATTTAATTAACTTTACACACTTCTGTCGTAAAGTCGATTGATTTAATTTAATTAATCAACATTTCCAGTTTAAATCTCGAGCAATGGAACTGCATGGCAAAATCGATTGAGAAAGATGATGGTGTTGCGGCTACAAGTGATGCTTTTCATCGGCGTTTACCTTGAGACTACCCTTACCTACTGCATTTCTGGAGAAAGATGGACAACCAAACCCTCTGCAGTGGTTTTTTCTTCAAATTTGGGGAAATGGTGTTGCTAGTTAGATGACTAGTATAAAGTTGGAGAGGCTCCCACATAGAACACACAAATAGAGCTCTGTAGTAGAAAATGGTATTCATTTTCAAATTCTATACTGTATTAGAAGTTGAAGGTTTGAAAATGCCCACCTTTAATACCTCTTTTTTTGGAGTACATTGCTAGTTGGGGTGTGATTACTTAAATATTCCCACAACTCTCATTTTTCTTCTTTCTGTTTTTCCTCCACAACTTTTCATAGTTTGGGATGTATATTGATAAAGGGTAGATTTTTTTTCATCAGCAAAAGATTCAAATCTATCTGCAGGTAGTGTATATGGTACTTAATCAGTTAATAGATTCAATTCAAAGCTGGTCTGGCTAATCTATCTACTAATTCAACACTAATTCATAATTGGGGAAATAAAAATATCTATTGGTTTGCTGCCGAACTGTCCCAGTTCTCTCTCTCTCTCTCTCTCTCTGAAAGAGACAGCTTGAAACTTGAGTTTCCTTTGGGTTGCAGAGTCATTTGCATTAATATCAATTAAATGATGAAATCCACCATTCCAATCAACTAATGCTTTGGGATAGTTTGTAGATTTTCAATCATTTAAAAGTTTGCAATTGCATCATACAACTTTATATGCAGATTCATCATGGTGGTGCTGGAACAAGGCACTGGAATTTCTGATTGCCTAAGATTGAAATTATGTGAATGTTTTAGTATATCTTTGATATATTAGTCATTTGGATTTAGAAATAAGAGTAAATGATATGATTGAATGATATGATTGCTTCCTATTTCTGAAAACATGATTCAACATCAAGTAGACTCGAATTATTTTCTTATTTCTATGTGTATCTAACGCCTGCCCAGCTTATGAATTACAATGTCGGACGACCATAGTTCCATTCTTAAGAGATCAGTTCTTCTGGGGCGAGAGAGTACATCAAAATTTGAATAATATGTAGAAGTCGATATCAGGACAATTATGCAGTTCCTTGATACCACCAAGAGCCCAAGAGATAAGTCAATACTAGATTACTAGGCACCCTGACTTGTGATTCACGATCCTTTACCAAACACTCCAAAACACAACACGCAGCGAAAAGAAAAGAAAAATGGCCAACTCAGGCTCCAATGTTTCTTAAAAGAGATTGCCACCAAGGCCTTTATGCAACATGTAATTATTATAGAATTCCGCTTCATTCATATTTTGAAAGTACTATGTTATCTGTCCTTTAATATAAGAAGCCACGCTATGTCATTAATAAAAGGTTCATCAACAAAACTGCAGATTGACCATAATTCGAGAAAGATGACAAAAATGCATGTAGTGGGTGGGGGAGAAAGAACTTGCAGCTGTCCGTACTTCACTGTGTGGCCAAGTTGGGCTATGAGGCTTTGTCGTTGTTGTTGACCCAAAACCTTCGAGCTCCGTTTTTATAAGTTTAACGATCTTCTGCAAGACAAAGTTCTCCTGTAAGAGGGACTCGGGTGAATCCATCTGTAGGATCAGCACCACAATGTTGGAGAGGCTCCAACAAAGAACTCATAAAAATGCAAGAATAGAGCTCTGTAGTACTAGACATTGGTATTCACTTTCATTTTCTATTATGTATCTGTTCTAAATATTGGAGTTATTAGAAGCTGAAGTTGTCATGAAAATGCCCACCTTAATTAATAGCTCTTTTTTTGTCGTTTCGATTACCTTGACGATTACTTCTTTTGTTTGAATCTAATAAAAGACTGAAGTCAAGTCAATCTTAAATATGCGTCCAACTCTCGTTTTTCTTCTGTATGTAGAGCTGGCTTGCTAGGACAACCTCCCCTCCCTCCCACCGCCTGCCCCGCCCCGTCCGCAGAGTACGTTAGACTTACAAAAATTCAAAACCAAACATTGATGAACTTCAACCCACCAACAACTATTCAAAGAAGGAAAGAGACCTTTCCAAATCAGTGATTTGTATTTCATAACAGAGCATGGACAATAGTATAGTATGTACCAATTTTGGGATGTGTATCATAAATTACTGAAAAAGTTGAATATGGACCATAAACTGCACATTCAAGCTGAAGATGATTTAAGGTGCACATTGCGACTTTTAGTAGTTTTTAGGATGCAAGTTGTAACCGAGTGGATTGGGGAAAGAAAAATATCTCTTGGTTTGCTGCTGAACTAGTCATGGTTCTCTCTCTCTCACTAAATAACTTGCAACTCATTTCAGTTTAATCTACTTTAGAACAAGGCTATAACCATAGATAACTGATACCAACTTGGCATATGTTAAAAAAAGAGCCTTTACAAGGACTATATTGCTGTTTGTTAGGCTAGCTTGAGACATCTTGCATACAAATTATGCCCAAGAACATGACTTCATGTCCAAAAGATTGTTAAGAACAATTAGGCATTACTTTTTTGTTGGTTGGTAATGGCACTGAATCATTCTATACAATATCAATGAGAATGCAAGAAATTCATTCAGCAATTTATTTCTTAACAATTGAGAAGTTAATTAGTAGAAAAATGATAATGAAATGGATATGGTCGCCTCCAATTCTAGAAACTGCATACTGCCTTGTAAATTGGAAGGAACTCACATTTGATTGAGTGTGATGCAGCCAACCAAGTCTTGGTAAAAGATAATCATCTCCTCTGGTTAAGAAATATATAATAAATTTGCTTTTTGGAAGGTTCATTAATTTCAAGTTTTCATATGTTTTTCAATATTAATCCCAGTAGTAGTATTGCTTCAAATCTCTTCTTCACCTACTTATCAAAGCTCAGAGGTACCTAAATGCGATTAAATTTTATGTTTTTTCGTTTTTTAAAACCCCCCATTAGAATCTAGTTATTCTCTTAATTAATTTTTCAGAGTATGCAACGAAAAACTTCTTAAGTTTTTAAGAATGTAAAGCTGGAATCTGATTCCATGCCATTGGGGAGTGGTTTCAAAGGAATGTAGAAATAATGCTTGTAATGTAAAGAACTTTGATGGCAAAATGGCCCAGCAAGAATCACACGATTCTCTTTGCCATTTTCCTTTTATTTTATTTTTTCAGTATATCTTTATTCTTTTCTTTTATCAGAACTTAACGAAATGATAGTGAGTTACTGTTGTAGAAAGTGAATCTGCACTTCCTTACATACATCCTTTCCTCGAGATTGGTTTGCTAGTAAGTAGGAATCCATGTGAAGAAAAGTACATAATCGACAAAATTGCCAAGAAAAGAACCAGATCCTCAAAAGTAGAGAGATATGGCATTTTGCTCAATATCGCTCTGCTGCTCTGCTCTTGTTTTCCATCATCACATCTCAAATCCATACCTACATTTCTGTGATAAATATATAAAATTCTCTGCTTTCTAGACGAGGCCGTAGAGGTTAGTCCCAAAAACTTTCCCCTCTTCCTTTTGATGTTTCTCATCATGGTTTCGTTAATTCACAGCTATTTTCTATTTCAATGGAATACTTGTTTGATCTGTAATTGTGAAAATATAAATGGTAAACAATGTTCCTCCTTGGCATATGTCGGTTTAGGACTCTGTTTTCCTTTTTTTCGCTTTGGACTTGCTTTTTTGCATCTCATTCAGAGCAAATATTAGATGATGATATTACATTCTCTCCGCTTGGGTTTATTGCCATTTCCTTCGTGTTTATTCTTTCTTATTCAATCAATCTTGATGACCATTTTGTCATAGAATCCAAATTATATTCATCTATTCTTTCTTGCTTTCAGAAGGGTGGCTTTCTTCGGCATTGTCTAACAATTACTGGAGATCAAACACCATGCATACATACAACACTTGTAGAAACCTTGCACTGGACCCCACATTTACTTAGATATTGCTTTTCTTTCCTTCTTTCTTTTTCTCTATTTATTCACTTCATTTGGAGGTATAGATTCAAAGATCGTAATTCAAATATTTTTTTTGGTAATTTAATTCAATGCAAAAGAAAAGGTCAATTACGTTAATCTAAGGAGCAGGCTTTGTCATATGCTTGTGAAGAGTGAAACTTTTCTGTCGTAGCGAACTTTGACCAAAGTTATTTGAGCCATGGAATAACGAGTTCTTCTATTCTTTGGCTCTGAAAGTTGTCTATACAACTGCCAACTGTATGAACTATATCTACTTATGACATGAAGTAACAGCATGCATATGGCATACATTAACCATTTTTTATCTCTCTTAGTTATATCTCAAGGAGAATAACCATTTTGTTGATAAAGTACTTGGTCTATTTATGATCATTAATGCAGGATTTCATCCCTCAATAGGAGCTTTGCTTCTGCTTCGGAAATTATGTGTAATAGAAATTATATGTTATAGATTGTTAATTTATAGCAGTGGTTGGTAACAGAGAAGTAAAGCAGCTAATGTACAAATTACTTTCTTTTCTTAGCTTTTATTATGTGAATAACAAAAGCTATAATAGAAACGAGAATGGCCGATCCTGCAACAACACAAGGAACACCGAGATTACACCTTCTTGAAATGGGCTTCTTCTCCGGAGTTGCTCCCTCACCAAGATCTTTCTCTTGTTCCGATTCACCTTCTTTCTCTTGAAAGCTTCCTTCGTTACTCGCTTCTCGAATTTCGTTTCCCAAACTGTTAGTTTTCTCTAGTTTTGTAACTTCATCTTTGCCAAGCTGCTCAACAGGTNTGGTAATGGCACTGAATCATTCTTGCAGAGAATTCTGCTGTAAATTGTAACCTGTCTGATATGAAAATTGATTTGTCTTTGTACTAGGGAATTTCTTTGCTTTAACATGAAGATTCCAGGCAAAGAAAAAGCCTTTCAATCCACATGACAATATATGTTTCTATAGAGAAGCAGAGGAAGTATTTTGAACGTAATGACTCACACTAATTTCATTTACAATGCAGGTATATACACAAGATGAAAGGCTCGAGCTAAGCCTGAAAATAAGGCTATCCTATAACTGCCTAATAGATATAAATTAACATACTATGAGCTGTACAGATTACACATCAAGAATTTGAAAATACAGAATCAGATTTCAGAGATTCAGAGGCTTGATCTGCTGCGTTATTTTTGGAGAAGTAACATCTTTCGTTATAGTTTCAAGTTACAAGCTCATGTAGCCATACTGATCTTAATTATCATCTAGCACTTTCTAAATATTTTGATGTCTCTCCACCTTGATTCCATATAGTAGCTTATATTAGCCGGTGCACCATAAACTCCACATTTGAAGTACAAGTACCCAGGCCCTTTACCCTTCACCTCAAAATTTCAAACTCCATCAATGAAAACAGTCACCATCCCTTTATCCACATCATGAATAATATGAATAAAAGAAAAGAAAAGAAAGAAAGATAGACACAACATGATTAAATGCTCATATAGAGCTTGCTCAAAAAAAAAAAAAAAAAAA
>QEOT01004364.1:88137-181793 GCA_003123785.1 Pterocarya stenoptera
ACATTCTACTGTAGTTTCTGCATAGATAGACCTATCTGGGATTAACTTATTTGAACCATCTTTCACCCAAACGCCATTTCACAAATAGCCAAAATTCGATATAAAAGAAATTAGTAAGAGTAAAGAGATCACAGAAACAATTGACCTTTGAGGTGGACAGTGAGGATGAACATGTTGTCATCTTCACCAGACAAGAAAACATGACCCGTTCGATCTTTCGCAAAATGAAATTCGGCCATGGAAGTGAGATTATCACTTGTTTTGGCGATCTTGAGTCCCAATTCCAGTTCCATGACTGATTTTCCTTTCTTCCTTCTCCTTCAATGTTTTCTTTTTTCCTCCTTTTGTTGGGTGAATGAGAGATGTTTAGTCTAGAGTTGATGAAGAAAAAGTAATTGGATAGATATAGCTGGGACATTGGTGATTGGTCAGAAGGATTTCAAAATAGGAGAAACCACATGAGTAAAGCACATATTCATTGCTTCCTGATGTGGTATTTGCAGCGCTTAAAACGGCTAAAGTCGGTTGCTTTCCTTCGGTAATTCCTTGGTGGGAAGCCCAAGGAATTGGAGTGAAAATTATGAAAATACATGATGGTCATTCCCCATCATGCTTGTGATTTCTATCTAAACTACATTTTACTCAAAATCGCTCTGCTGCTCTGCACTTGCTTTCCAAGTTCACTTTTCTCAAATCCGTACCTACAGTTCTGTGTTATAAATGTAACACCCGGGTTCAGTATCCAATTACTTTCTATTTCTTATTTTTTTTAATGGATATCGAATAATTTTTTTGGGCTTGCCGAGTAAATTCTAAATCTTTAAATATGTTGGATTAGATGAAATATTTTATTGGACGGAGTATATTAGTGGGATAAGTTATAATATTTTTAGAGGTTAATCGAGATTCAAATTTAAGGAAAAAGCCCCGTCCAAAACGCAAGCCGTGAGAATCCTATAGGCGTCTCCACCCCATGCACGTTTCTTCCTCTCAGTTTTTATTTTTATTTTTAATCTCCTTAGAGTTTTTCCATTACCTATATGAACACACACATACATTATCCGATGCTTATAGAAAAAGCACTTTTTCCGCCGTTCAACTCTTGCACGTCCTCACCATCGCGGAAAGTCAATCACCGAAGCACAGACTGAGAGCCACGCTGCCGAGTTCCTTCAAGCACGGAGACACCACTCCAGGTCGCATCGCCCTCCTTCCACTTAATTAAAAACGACGCCGCAGCTACTGCTTACTAAACCACTGCGTGTCAGCCCACTGCACAGCCACTCCAAACCGCAGCACCACCTCTGTTTTTATACACTCAAAACAGAGTCTTTTCTTATTCCCCCACCGTGAGCCAAAAACTACTGCACCACCACAGCAGGTTCACGGTTACCTTCATCCTGCACGGTGTACGCATTTTTCTGTGCTCGTTGGGTAAGTTGCCGCACAACTCCTTTTTCCTCACTGTAAGCGCAGCCGCACAACTCTATGATTTTAGTTTTATGTGTTCTGCGATGAGATGCCTGTAGTTTTAGGTTGTGCTTGTAATTTACGGTATTCTCCGTAGGCGGCTTTTGTCTAAGAGGGAGTAGTGCACACTTTGTACTCATTACGTGACTTTTTCTCTTCTTTTTATTTTTTTTTTCATAATTTTAAATTTAAGAGGCACTCATTACGTGGTTTCTTCTCTTCTTTTTATTTTTTCTTTCATAATTTTAAATTTAAGAGATGAACAATATAAAACTATATATTATACGTAAAAATAGCTGCAAAGAATGACTTCTCCTACAAATTTTCTTTATCTAATCCGAAGCTTTTGTCACTTTCTTGATGGTTGGTAAAGTCAAGAATATCCTTTTATTTATTCCTTTTTTGGCCTTTCCCAAAAAGTTACGTACATCCTTAAAAGCCTTGCTTTGAAAAGCTTTCGTACATCCTCAACTTTTTGGGTATTTATGTCTTTACCTTTAAGTGTCTATTTCGGACTTTATGATTTAAAAACCGATTACTTACGTGGGTTCCCTTTGGGGGCTGAGATTAGGCTTAATTGGGACTTGGGTGTTAAAATTAGTTTGGGCCGGGCTCCATGTTCTAGAAACCATTCTAGTGATTTTAATGTGGATATTGGGACTTGGGTGTTAAAATTAGTTTGGGCCGGGCTCCATGTTCTAGAAACCATTCTAGTGATTTTAATGTGGATATTGGGACTTGGGTGTTAAAATTAGTTTGGGCCGGGCTCCATGCTCTAGAAACCATTCTAGTGATTTTAATGTGGATATTGATGATTTTAGACAATGATGATATTTTAAAATTAAGAGAATTTTACGAGAAATTAAATTAAGTATTTCAGGTGTTATTACAAGGTAACTGTTCAATTAGAGATTTATTCGAGTTATATGTCTTTTTTATAGGTGACGATTGATTTTTCCTTCGCATTGTTGTGGGTAAATTCTGAAAAGTTAAAAAGTTCAGATAAGTGGGATTCTTATGCTAGCCTTTGCATAAAATGAAAATGAACTGAGGTTGATTTATAAATATGTGCATTATAGATTTTGAAAAAAATGTGAAAATAACCTTAGTGATTTGTTCTTCATTACTCATTGAACTCTGATGAACGAGAAAGCATTTTTATTATGACTGGTGTAGACATGAGCTTATTTTTGGCATTCTATTTCTGACTTATGCAAAAAGAGCGAATATGAAAATTTGTGCATGATTATGTATATATGCTTTAGATTTGCTTGATTGTAAAGATGATATGATTTTGTTTAGTACTTTGTTTGGATAAGATGTGATTTCTGTAAACCTTTGGCATGACTTTCTGACTCTGAATTTGATTATGTTTCCGCTCTGTTCAGTTACGGTCCTGCCACGGGTGATAATAGTGGCATACGGCTTAACTACGGGTTACAATAGTGGATACGGCCCAACTACGGGTGATAATAGTGGCATACGGCCCAACCACGGGTTAGAATAGTGGATACGGCCCAACCACGGGTTATAATAGTGGATATGGCCCAACCATGGGTAATAATAGTGGATACAATCCAACCACGGGTTATAATAGTGGATACGGCCCTGCCACGAGTTATAGTAGTGATCTCTGTTTTGAGTGCACACCTTGGTGACAGAGTGATTATGTTCTGCTTGGTTATCCGCAGATGCACAACCCTACCACGGGGATTATACATGGCCTCTGTTATGATATGATATTCTGATGAGGATGATGATCATTTATGCTATGCCAAAGGATATTTTTTAATGAAGTTATTTCTGAATCTTCGCTCTGATATTTTGATAAAATGTTTTGCTTCCGCACTCTGAAAATGAAAATGTTTTGTTCTGCATTTTGATCTCTGTAAATGCTCATATTTATACACTATTATATATTCTTTACTTACTGAGTTGTTGATAACTCACCCTGTATCTCCATAACATTTTTCAGATGATGTTGATGTCCCAGCTAAAAGTCAAGAATAGGCAGTGTTAGCAAGGCTGATGATCATAGATGAATAAGTGCCAAATAGCACAATTATTTATTGAAGAGTCTTAGTTAGTAGAATTATTATTTTATGTTATTTTGGAGTTTTGAGCTATAGATATGTCCGAGTCTATGGAGATTTTAGTTTCTTTTATTGAGGTTTTTCTATGATGCTTTGGTGGAGGAATATATATATATTTGTTTTAAATAAATTAATTTATGTTTTATTTGGAATTAGAGTATTTATAACTGTGATATGAGAGATGATTTTAGGCTTCAGGAGCTAACTCTCTGAACCCTACGGACCGGGGCATTACAAGTGGTATCAGAGCCATGCCCTGAAGTTAGCCATGGTGGATGAATCCTCGGAATGCCGAACGAAGGTGGTGGGCCCCGGTTTGCTTATGATGGGATCTGTGGGAGTGGACGGATGGATGATCGTTTAAGGGATGGCTCGGTGGTCCTTTGTTCGAGGGGATGATTATTGGGTATACGACCAAAGTCCCACATTGGTTAGAAGTGGGGAGGATCATGAGTATAAAAAGATGGACAAATACTCCATTGGTATATGGCCTTTTGGGGTAAAAAAGCCCAAGAGCAAATCCATGAGGGCTTGGGCCCAAAGTGGACAATATCATACCAATGTGGAGATAGGTGGTGTCCATAGTCCTTACAATATATACTTCTCTTTTTTTTAGAGAAGGTCAAAGAGGTTAGTCCCATAAACTTTCGCTTCTTCCTTTTGATGTTTCTCTATCATGTTTTTGTTTCAATTCTCTACTAATTTCATTTTTTTTCTATGTAATACTTCTTGGATATGAAATTGTGAAAATATAAATGGTAAACAATGTCTTGTAGACTATTGTTCCTCCTTGGCATATGTCGGTTGCATGACTTTATTTTCATTTTTTTTTTTTGGTTGGCTTTAGAGTATTAGCATTGGTTTGGCCAAATGCATCTTCAAAATTTAGCCAATATCACACTTTTTTACATTTGCCTATTCTATTTAAATTCAATCTCCACATTGGATTAGCCATCCACTCTCTATATAATAATAAAATATTATTAAATTAATAATTTAATTTATTTGTATCATATTTTATAATTCTACCAATTTAATATTAATAATAATTATATTCTAATTAAATTAATATTAAAAAAATTATATTTTTAAAAGTCATTTAATACTAATAATAAAAAATATTGATTAAACTCATCTAAGTTTCTATCTAAATTTCTTAATTACAAATCAAATAGTATTTTTATTAGAGTGAGAAACTAATATTTTAATGTTTGTTTGGAGTGAGAAATTAGTATTTAAATGTTTGGTGAATCAATAGTGGTTCTCCATCTTTGGCCAACCACTGTAGCAAAAGTCTATTTCATTTTAGACTTGGCCAATCCAATGTGAAGTGTTTTTGACATCAATTATCTAAATTTTAGATAACTTTTCCATTTGGCAAAGCCAATGTGGATGCTCTTAGACTTGTATTCTTGCATCACATATAGCTAGGCCTGCCAGCCAGGCACGGGTACCGAACCACCGCCTGGGGTAGGCGGGTAAACATTTCTAAATATTTAGGAAACAAAAAACAAAAAAATAAAAATGCACCGATGAAGTTTCGTGGTTGTTAGTCTAGTATTTCTGCCCTTTGAATAGTATTGTATCACAACTCCAATCAACTTGAAAAAAGTAATAAGACAAGGAGATAGGTAGAATCGAACTGGAAAGTATGGGTGCTATAGGGGGGATAGCCACCCCTCCCGCACCCCATCCTCGCCTCGGCAGGTGGTTAAATGTCACCCTCTCACCTCGTCTCAACCCACATACTTGACCATCTAAATCTACTTGTCAGGCAGAGTGGATTAACACCATCACCATCCAACCACCCCATCCAACAACATTTTCTTCACAAAAAAAAAGAAGCACAAAATTGCAAATACATAAAACCAATCACCAACAATAAAAATCTCATATCTGTGCAAAGAAATACATGTAGTAGCTCATAAAGCTTACAGACCCACGGGGTCATAAAATTCATAGACCCACTGCAGCAAGTTAGCAACCATGGTGATTAAATGCACAGATCCATGATAGTAGTCGTGAGTCATAAAACTCGCAGATCCATTAGCGCAGTTTTGAGTCTTTAAGTTACAAATTCACGGCAACGATAATAGTTTAAAGCGGGCTTGAGATTCCTTAAGAAAAAATGATTTCAGCCTTAGGCTTACAAACTACAATAAGCAGGTCCATTTGGTGAATTTTCTAAATATCAATGCTGCAACAAAGGACCAACTTTATGGATTAAGCCCATTGTGCCCCTAAAGTGGTCATCTTTATGCCAAAGGGCCAAAACCCATTAATAAGGACATATACTACTCGTGCTTTTCTCGTTCTGTGTGATATTTCGAAAATCTATTCATTTTGATTTGGTGTTTTTTTAATATTCTTTTGCCTAAATTTTCTACTGAATTTTTTTTTTTTTGGGTTTTTTGGTGTTTTACTTCTTTGATCTGTAAATGGGCAGAGGCAGACTTTGTATTCTATTTAACAAAGAAGTAAAAATAATACAAATACAGAAAAATACTTTTGAAAAAATGGAAATTCTTTCTTCAGTTGTTAGAAAAATAGGAGAATACTTGGTTATTCCAATCGGAGAACAATTTGGCTATCTTATTTCCTACAAGAGCAGTATCATGATTCTTGAAGACAATTTTTCGAAGCTAAGTCAGAAGAAGGAGGCGGTGCAACAATCTGTTGATGGAGCCCAATGGAATCAAGAAGTAGTCTCGAGTGAAGTTAAGACGTGGCTAACAAATGTGAGGAAAGAAGTTGAAGAAGTGCGAAAATTCCTTGAAGAAGATGTCAAAACTAATAGGATGTGCTTGAATGGTTGGTGTCCTGATCTGAAGCTCCGCTATTCCTTGGGCAAGAAAGCTCAGAAGAATACTCGAGCCATCGTTGCATTGCTAGAAGAAGGTGGAAAATATGAGAGGGTATTCAATATTGCACCTCCATTGAAAGTGAGATTATCATCCATAGAACGGTTTAAGGATTTTGAATCACGAAAAACAATGATTCGAAATGTTTTGGAGGCTCTAAGGGATGAAAAAATCGACATGATTGCATTATGTGGTATGGGAGGGATTGGCAAGACGGAAATGGCAAAAGAGATAGCTAGAAGAGTTAAAGCTAATGGTTTATTCAATGAAGTTGCTATTGCAGTGGTGTCTCAATGTCCAAACTTAACAAAGATTCAAGGCGAACTTGCAGAACTGTTAGGCCCGAGACTTTATGCTGAGAGTTTACATGGAAGAGCAGATGAATTATATTTGAGATTGACGAAGAGTAATAGTGTCGTTGTGATATTGGATGATGTTTGGGAACCACTTGATCTTGAGGCTATTGGAGTTTACCATGCAATTAAAGAAAAGAGCTGCAAAATCTTGTTGACTTCAAGAAGCGAAGAAACTTGCAATCATATGACATTTCAAAAGATTTTTTCAATTGGACTTTTATCTGAAGAAGAAGCTTGGAATCTGTTCAGAGAGATGGCAGGTGATTGTATCAATACTCCCAATCTAATCTCAATTGTAGAACAAGTTGTGAAGGAATGTGCACATTTGCCCATTGCTATTGTGACGGTTGGAAGTGCTCTTAGCAACAAAAGAGACGAATATTAGTGGAAAGCTGCACTTGACCAACGTAAAATGTCTATCCCACAAAATATCACCGGTATGCATCCAAAGGTATATTCCAGCATAGAGTTCAGTTACAATTATTTAGGAAGTGACAAAGCCAAATCATGTTTTTTGCTATGTTGTTTGTATCTAGAAGATTATGATATTCTAGTTGAACATTTAGTCAGGTATGGAGTTACAAAAAGATTTCTTAAAGACTTTAGTACTGTGGAACAAATCAGAGCACATGTCAACACAATAGTTCGGAATCTTCAAAGATCAAATCTCTTGTTGGGTAGCCAAAGGAAGGAATGCGTCAAAATGCATGATATTATACGAGATGTTCCCATATCGATTGCATCCAATGAAGAACATGGTTTTATGGTAGAGTTGGATAGAAGACTTGAAGGATGGCCACAGAAGGATACATATGACAGTTACACCACAATTTCTCTTTTACTTGGAGAAATGAAAGGGCATCCTAATGGGTTGAAGTGCCCCAAACTTCAGTTTTTGCGACTATCATGTTTAAAAGATTCAAAAAAGTTCTCGGGCAATTTATTTAATGGGATGAATGAGTTAAAGATGTTGTCTTTGCAAGGAGGCTACTTCTCCTTGATGTCATTGCAACCATCAATCGAGATCCTCGAGAATCTTCGGATGCTGAATCTAGAGAGTTGTCACTTAGGAGATGTGTCGGCAATTGGAACCCTTGGAAAACTAGAAATTCTTGGTTTCCGTGATTCCAAGATTCAAAAGTTGCCGTGGGAAATAGGAAATCTTAGTCAATTGAAGTTGATGGATATGAAGGGATGCATTTCTCTAGAGAGAATTGCAATTTGTGTCTTATCCCGTTTATCTCGTCTAGAAGAGTTGTACATGGGAGAATTTAAGAATTGGCAATATATGACTACGATGGAAGGAAATGGAGAAGGAACAAGTAATAATGCAAGCCTTGTTGAACTAATTCCTTATTTTGGTCAAATGACAGTTTTAGAAATTAGCGTACCGAGTATCGGGTGCTTGCCAAAAGAATTGCACTTCAATAACTCCAACTTGAAATTTAGAATAAACATTACAGATGGAGATATTTATTTGAAAATGAAATTAGACTCGAACGTGAGGATGCAAGTGATCTTGGGAAAGTACTTCAAGAGAGTAGGGGTGTTTTTGGCAACCTAACACATTGTGACATATATAATTGCCAGCATTCGGAAAATATATTTTGGTTGGCCATGGTGAGTGATTTGGTTCAACTCAGACCTTTAGGCATTTTTGAATGTGAAAGTATACAATAAATTTTTTCGGAGGAAGGAGAAGATAAGGAGAAAGTCGTGGGTGATGTCATTACATTGTGGAAGTTGGAGAAAATACGACTACGTAAGTTACCAAGGTTCATTGGTATCTGTAAATCCATGGACTCAGTTGAGGTATGTTCTCCCAATTAACAGTACATCTATGATTCACATTCTATATCAATCACTTCAAAGATTAAATCTCTTGAAAATTTCTAAAGTGTTAAAAACGGTTTTATACTACTGCTGGAAAAATTTGTAGTTTAGAAATATGATTTTTGTTGAGAATAAACATCTTATTAATTTCCTATATATCTTAAGGATATACATTATATATATTTGAAAACTACTACACATATCATTGTAATGATTGAATTAAAGGATTAAACAGGTTGAAGGAGGAGGCAACACTTCATCAACAACCCTCTCTCATAAGCTATTTTCATCCAACACCATTTTGTGGTTTCCCAATTTGGTAGAGCTTTATGTAGAAAAATATGAATTACTAGAAGTGGTATTTGATCTAGAAGGACTAAAGGTCAAAGAGAACGGCCAGCCCGTCGTAGCAATTTCTCAATTAAGAAGCCTAGCGTTCCGGTACTTATATGGAATGGCACATGTGTGGAAGAATATTCCAACCGGATTTCAAGGCTTTCAAAACTTAATATCAATTAAAATCTGGGTATGTGATAATCTTAGAAGTTTGCTTCCTACTTCTGTTGCAAAACTACTTGTGCAACTTGAAAGCATAGAAATAATGCTTTGCCAATTGATGAAAAATATTATTCAAAGAGAGGACGAAGGTGGAGAAGAAATTAGGAGAGCAAATATTGTGAGTTTCAGTAGCGAAGCCCATTCTTTTGAGTGGCCATCCATAAAGCGGATCAAATTGTGGGATTGTTCAGAATTAAAAACATTTGGTTCAGAAGTTCAAAGCGGAAGAAAGCTAAAAAAGAAGGATGCGAAATTGGATGCAAGAGCCCCACAAGAGCCTAGTGCTGGCTCCTCCTCAGCCTCGGCAAGAGAATTTTCTAGACTTTTCAATCGATGCCTAGAGTTGTCTTGTGTACCACGTCGCAGGAATTGTAATCCAGACCAAGGAAATTGCAACTCCTCTTCAAGAGAGAACAAACACAACTTTAACAAAGAGGTATGTGCATAAGACTAAGGTTTGTTTTTTATTATTTTTTATTAATAACAATTTTGAAACTATTTCTTTTCATTTTAATTGTTAAAAAGTTTCTTTTTATTTATTTGTCTTCATATTTTAAATTTAAACCTATAAGAGTACGTACTACTGCTTTGTGTAAAAATTAAAAAAAAAAAAACACAAATCTTTTCCCTTTGTCCTTCTGCGGTTATTTTTCTAGTTTCATTAAGTTTTGGAGAACTTCACCCTTTACCTTGCTTTAAAAATTAAATTTTGGAGAACTTCACTTTAAATTATTATTATTATTAAAACTAACGAATCTTTCATTTTAGAGGTTGAATTTGATGATAAAAAAATGATTCTTTATTTTTCTAGTTCTCTTTAGTATTACATTAATTATATTTATTTAATCTCCATAAGAAATTTTGGACCATTCATTTAAAGAATTGGTTATTTGAAGTGTCAAATTATTTACTTTGATAATTTAGGTGCTCAAATTGAAGTTAAGCCTAAAAACGTGGTAATTCATATCATTTTTTTAATGTTTTGGTAGGTTACATTGACAAAGCAGGATGAGCCAAATGTGAGTGAGACTGAAAATCAAACAAAGATGTGGTCTCTATTTCCTTACTACTTGATTCAAAGTTTGGAAAATCTAGAAATACTTTATGTAGATGCATGTTTTTCATTGGAAGTGATATTTGAACTTGAAGGACTAAATGTTGAAGAAAGCAATATCTTCAATAACTTGACAGAATTGTCATTAAAAGTTTTACTGAAGCTGTTGCATATATGGAAGAAAGGTCCACGAGATATCAAGGGATTCGATAACTTCAGATTGCTAATAGTATGGAGATGTCATAGTTTGAAATGTTTATTCACACCATCCATAGCAAAACTTCTTGTGAAATTAGAAGAAATAAAAGTTGTCGACTGTTATGAAATGGAAGAAATCATTGCAAAAGAATCAGGAGACGAAAAGAAAAGAGATAATGTGATTGCATTCCCTCAAATGAAGACCCTCACACTCATAAATTTAAAAAAGTTGGAATGTTTTTGCAATGAGGCGATTTCTGTTGAGTGGCCGTCTCTGGAAAAAATGACAATGGTTGGGTGTGAAAAATTAAAAATGTTTGTATCAACAAGTATGAAAACACCTAAGCTAAAGGGAGTGCATACGGATTACACTGGAACTTTTCAACCATTGATAGAAGGAGGCCTCAATACCACCATACAACACATTATCAAAGAAATGGTACGTTACCTAGCAGGTTTCCCAAATTGCTAGCGAATTTGCAAGAGATATTAAACGTGAATATATATAGAGGTATGTTAAGTTTTTGTTTTCAAAATTTCAGGCGGATTGGGAAGAATCTGAAGAAGACCAATGATAGAAGGAGACTTCAATACCACCATACAGCACATTATTAAACGAAACGTACGTTACCTAGCAGGTTTTCCAAATTGCTGGCTAATTTGCAAGAGATTAAACGTAAGTATATATAGAGGTATTTTAAGTTTCTGTTTTCAAAATTTCAGGCAAATTTACAGGAGATCTTGCAGAGCTCTAGGCCTCCATAGCAGGTTAATTCCTCAATTCGATCAAATTCCTAGTATTTATGACTTCTGTTTTTTTTTTTTTTTTTTTTGCATTTCTCAGTTTTCTCAAATTAATTAGCAGCTGAAGAGTTTATTATCAATCATGTGAAGTGTGAAGAAAATCATATTAAAGCATTGGTTTCTTTCAGTTGGTTTTGCTTGCCCTGCCCCTGAGAGATTGATTGTCTAGCAGGTTTGGAGTTTCTGGAGCTGCAGAAATGGCACCATCAGTTTCGCTGATATCAATTCAGAACCTTATTTTCGCTCCTCTCTCAGAAGAAAAGCTGAGATCCTCATTTTATTCTCATTCCTCCATCCTCAGATCAGCCAGTACTCCTAAACCAATTCTGATAATTGGCATAGACTCATATTCATCATCTTGATAGGCATGTACGCATTCAAATGGTTCATCACCTTGATAAGGGACATAATTTCTGTTTGACTTGTGGAGATTGTTGGTCCCCGTTTCTAGATTTTCTTCTCAAGCACATGTTGTTCTATTGAAAAGGGCAGGGTGGAGTTTTCTATTGCATCATTGTCATCCGATTTCTTTTAGTAAAACTTGATAATTTGGATTTAATGCAGACGGTTTTCTAAACTTGGCTATGGTAGTATTTTGTTGGATCAGTCATGCTAATTTATTCCATTGTTCGTTTATATCAAGTGCTGGTGAAGTTACTATTTTTTTCTTTGATTCTAGAATGCAGATGATATCAAAGTAGATTACAGTGAGAGGCTGCTAAGTTGCAGTTTGATAAGAGCAACTTCTTAATGGTTTTAACACTTCATCTTGCAGACTAAGGCAGCAAAACCAGTGTTGGAAAAGTGCTATCAGAAGCCAAAGAAATTCTTCCTTATGGGGATTTTATTTCTTTGCTGCCGCTTTTGGATTTTTCACATTTGTTAGAGGGCACGATCTAGTTGTTTGACAAGTACTTAACTAATTAAGCTCTAATTAAAGGTTGTCAAGAGACCCCATGATTAAATATTGGAAACATTTCTTTGTAGAATTGAAGCATTTGGAGGACAAAAAGAAGTGAGAGAGGATCTTATAAAGAATGTTAAATATTCCGAGCTGGAATTGATCAGAGTTGAGAGTCCTTCATTTCAGAGACATAATCTTGGAGTTTGTTGCTCTCGTGGTGGTAGGCTATTCACTCTAAATGCTTAGGCACCAGAATCCGCATGGCCAGGGATGAAATCAAACTTCCACACGTGGCTACCTCTTTGCTTTCAAGACTAGAACCCAAAACTTAACTTTTCATCTCATCATTACAACTTTCTCAAATTTCAACACAAAATAAAATAAACAATTCAACTTTTTCAAATCCCAAAACAAAAATAATATTAAAAAATATATTCTAACAATATTTTATTTCACTTTTTAATTTTAATCTCAACTCGTCTCATCTCATCATGTAATTTTCTTCAAAAAGAAATAATTTACAAATTTTCATGTGTGCTCATTAATAAAGGAATCTATAAACTGAAATTAGTTTTTCAAATAATGATCCTAGCTAGCAAACATTATTAGGTACACTCCAGATAAATGGTCAAGCCCCTAAGAAAAGAGAAAAGGCAGCTTCATGTTTTTGCAATTTTGAACATTAAGATGTAATTTACAGGCAATATGTATAAACTCATAAACATAGATACCACATACATCATGGGAACATGATCATTCTCGAGTTCTTGAGGGTCTCAAGTGAGAAAAATATACACGTGAAGTGGGCCTTACAACACTATCCGGGCCCACCTCATATATCTCTGTCTTACTTATGACCTCGTGATCTTGAACTGTATGAATATAGAGAAAAAAGGGTGAGACATCTGGTCTAGTTTGTTTTCACGAACCATCTAATCATCTCATCTCATTACATGCATCAGACTTGCTTCTAGTTTTTTTTCGTCTCAACATTGATCTCCTTCCGTTTTATCTCATTCCATTGGTACCACATCTGTGTAGCATCTGATAAGGAACAATCTGAATTGTAGAGAATATGTTTTACTTTGACCTGAATTCATAAGGTCAAACTGGTTTGACTTTTGGACCTCGTCATGAGTTTTAGGCATTTTACTTTGTAATTTCTGCCTGTGATTCTGATTCAATGTATCACCAACTTCAAACAAGTTGTCAAAATCAAGAGGGCCAAAGGTCTAATGGTACCATATTAATGTACAACTCCAAAACAACTGATAACTGTATGAACTATATCTACTCACGTTTTACTTCCATTGATGATTTTTCATTTCTCCTCTTATTTATATCTCAAGGAGAATAGCCATTTTTTTTTAATAGAACAATGCATAAAACAAGTGAACCAGATTACCAGTGCATGAAAGACTGGATGGATTTGTCGATTTGTCTTTGAAATGATATCCACTATTTATGGGGTCCAACTAATGTGCTTTTAAGATTTGTCATGCTAGTACCTATTGGCTCTTTTACCAATCAATATTGACTTGGCATGCCATGTTAACATTTTTTAAATATGTGATGACATGGCATGACACAGTATGCCACATCATTGTTGGTTGGTCAAAATTGATGACCGTTCACCTTTTTTTTTTTTTTTTTTAACCAATCATCACACTAGTTTTATTAACATTGATGACCGTTCGATCACCTTTTAAAGCAGAGTTTTGTTCTCAATCTTGAATAACAGTTGGTGATAAATTTATAATTATCCGTACAGGAGGTTTAATGCAATGATTACGATGATGCCACAATACAACACATTATCAAAGAAAAGGTTATATGTTACATTTTATGACAAACACTGCTTAATGGGAAGATTTTTAATTCAACCATTTGTATACCATCGTAATAGTAGAGATTCTGGAATTACTAAAGCAACTACAATATACCGTCCGCCATACATTCAGACAAGGAAATGCACCTACAGATTTTTTAGCTCGGATGGGTTCTAGTGGCTGCTCGACTAGCTGGTCCTCCTTTCATGAGCTTCCGCATTCTTTGAAGGGGCTGCTACGCATGGATAAGTTAGACTTCCCATATCTTAGGCTTTCTCGTTAGGCCAATGTTGGTTCATGTCCTATGTGTATCTTGGTTCTTTTGATCGATGTACTCTTGGTTTCCTCCACCTATAAGTGAGGTTTTTTAATAGAAAGGAACCCCGTTAGGGGAATTGAAGAAACAAAAAAAAAATAGTAGAGATGCAATCAGTCCATAGTTATTAAAAAAATTACGTTACATTTTTATGTTAGAAAAATGGAAATTAAACATCATTCAACTTGTACTAACATAGTGTTTCAATATCAAGATCAGTACTATCATTCATTTTTCCAATTGCTAGGCATCTTATGGGTTAATAATTGAGTTCTACGATGCTGTTTTGATATATGGGTTCTCTTTGCTTTCAGGGGTTGAATCAATCTTCCTCTTCACCTTCTTCTCCAATATCGAATGAGAGGTACCTAATGTGATTAAATATTTGTTTCCTTTTTAGAATCTAAATTCTCTAAGTTATTCTCTTCAAATTTTAGGTGAATTTCTCGAAGATCTCGAAAGTTTCAAGTCTCCATATATTGCAGGTGAATTTCTAACTTTGATCAATTCTCATATTTTTACTCCTTTTTTTTTTTTTGTTGCATCTATCAATTTTCTATAATTAGTTTCGTCTAATCTCAGGTCCATCTTCTAATCTTCTTACCAGCAGCAGGTTTCGTTTGGTTACACAAACCAACTCATCTCATCTAATCATTATAACTTTTCCAAATCTTAAAACAATTCAATTTTTTCAAATCTCAAAACAAAAATAATATAAAAAACTGATATTCTAACAATATTCTAACAACTTCCCCACACAAAATACAATAAACAATTCAACTTTTTCAAATTCCAAAATAAAATTAATATTATAACAATATTTTATTCAAATTTCAAATTTCATATCATCTCATCTCATCTGTATAACCAAACGAGGTTAGACTTCCTTATTAGGTGAATTTTCTATTAATTATCTATTTCTCTTGTACATTAGTAATTTTGTATATATTCTCTCTCTCCATTTTTATTTTATATGGTAATCGTTTGTACTAGTCGGAAAAAATTTCAAATATTCAATGAAGGTCAAGACAAGTATTATAGACCTACTTCCTAATTCATGCACATGTAGCCTATTCTTAAAGGTAAGATTGAAATTACAAGCTCTAATTAAACTTAGAGCACAAACAAGCTCTAATGTTTCCTATTTGTGTAAACATTAAGCAAAACTCCCGAAAGAGGGTTGACAAGCTCTAGTTTAATCTTAGAGCAAAACCTCACATTCAGGACCAGATAGGTCATAGGAGAAAGAAAAGGGCCTAATTGATCTTCGTGAGCTCATTCTTTATTTATTCTAAATGAGAACTCCATGCATACCTACAAAATTATGTGTCTTCTCTCTCCCCCTTAGACCCTTGAGTTCGGACAAAAACTAGGAGAGATTTTTTTGTAGCCATTGTACTGTCTTCTGCATTATGGATATAAATAAGATGTCTGCTAGAGAGCTAAACGTGGAAATATCAAATGACATATGAATTCGGAATATTACTTCCTCTGCTCTTTCTCATCCCCAGACAGTACTCTCCCTCTGTTATCTGTGTTATTTAATCTCTGTGTATTGACACTTGAAAGACTAATCAATCTTACATTGAATGTAAATGTACCATGCATCTTTATGAGAATTTGTTTAGAGGAATGCCCTCTTGATTGGTTGTCTCCCCATTGCTCTACTGTGGTGAGTTCTGCTTTATGTATGGATAAGAAAACTTTTGGTTGTGGGTAAATCTAATTATTAAGCATTGATTAAGTAGAATTTAAATAACTTTACACCTTTCTCTTGTAACTACTCCCTTAGATAAAATCTCATTCCATTTGGAGAACTGCTACTTTGATTGTTTCCTTTATGATACTGGAGAAGGTTGTCATTTTTTCTTGAGTTTCCTTTGGGTTGCAGAATCATTTTCATTAACATCAATTAAATGATGAAATCCACCATTCCTATCAACTAATGCTTTTGGGATAGTTTGTAGGTTTTCAATCATTTAAAAGATTGTAATTGCATCACACGACTTTATATGCAGATTCATCATGTTGGTGCTGGAACAACTGCTACAGGGCACTGGAATTTCTGATTGTCTAAGATTGAAATTATATGAATGTTTTAGTGTATCTTTGAGAAATTTGTCATTTGGATTTAGAAAAAAGAGTGAACGAGTCAAATTATATGATGTTATTGGGAATGAAATTGAATGATATGATTGCTTCCTATTTCTGAAAACATGGACCATTTTTGGGATGTGTATCATAAATTACTGAAAAAGTTGAATATGGACCATAAACTGCACATTCAAGCTGAAGATGATTTAAGGTGCGCATTGCGACTTTTAGTAGTTTTTAGGAAGCAAGTTGTAACCGAGTGGATTGGGGAAAGAAAAGTATCTCTTGGTTTGCTACTGAACTAGTCATGGCTCTCTCTCTCTCTCTCTCATTAAATAACTTGCAACTCATTTCAGTTTAATCTACTATAGAACAAGGCTATAACCATAGATAACTGATACCAACTTGGCACATGTTAAACTCAAAAAGAGCCTGTACACGGACTAAATTGCCGTCTAGTTGTTAGGCTAGCTTGAGACAACTTGCATACAAATTATGCCCAAGAACATGAATTCATGTCCAAAAGACTGTTAAGAACAATTGGGCATTACTTTTTTGTCGCTTGGTAGTGGCACCGAATCATTCTTGCAGGGAATTCTGCTGTAAATTGTCACCTGTCCGATATGACAGTATATGTTTCAAGTTACAAGCTCATTTAGCCATACTGGTCTTAATTATCATATCTAGCACTTTCTAAATATTTTGATGTCTCTCCACCTTGATTCCATATAGTAGCTTATATGAGCCGGTGCACCATAAACTGCACACATGAAGTGGACCTTACAACACTATACGGCCAACCAATTAGAGAGAATCTCTATTTTCTCTGATGCAATGTTAGAAGTTGTGAACTCTGACAAGCACAAATTGATTATTTAGGACGGCCACCTACATGTACATTAGCTCTTTTTTTTTTTTAAATATATATATAAATATCTCACTTGTGGAGGAAGAAAACCGTAGTAACAAATATCACTTAAGGTTTAGATTTCAACCAACCCCTTTCCTTTGTCCCCTGTTCTTTGTTTTTTATCAATTGGTTGTGAGTAAGGAGTAGCTGTTGCTTTGGTAGTAGAGCTCATGATGGCACTACAATTTAATTAGTCATTTTGTATAAACGCATAATTAAATGGACATGGTCGCCTCCAATTCTGGAAACTGCATTAGACCCACGAGAATTTCAGTAATCCAAGTTTCCAAAAATATGCATGCTTAATTACCAAAAATATGAAAAACTGTTAGCTTTTTTTAATCTCAAGTTTTGGTAAAAGATAATCATTTGCTTTTTGTAAGGTTCATTAATCCAAGCATGATTTGTATATATATCTTATATATAAATATATATATATATATATTCTATGTGCATGCTTAATTTCAAGCTTTCATATGTTTTTCAATATTAATCCCAGTAGTACCTTTGCTTCAAAATTCTTCTTCACCTAGTTCTTCTCCATCAGAGCTCAGAGGTACCTAAATGGAATAAATTTTATGTTTCTTCGTTTTTTGACAACCCCCATTAAAATCTATTGAACTTTTTATGGAATAAATTCACTGTTTCTTTGGACCTTGGCCGAGCTGCTTATAAGCATTCTATTGAACTTTCGAGTTGAGTTATCTTGCATGGGAACAATGGACTACGTATATTCTTGAACGGCATTTAATTACAACAAGCACCTCATTCATCGGAGTCATGAAACTTCGGCTGTTTGAATCACAAGGGATCCATGTTTGAATCAAGTAAATGTAATTTTCAAGGCAGAGCATTGTTCTCATGGATAACATCTCTGTAATTAATCCAATTTGGCCAGTGATCTTCGTCCATGTTTGAATCAAGTTGTGAAGAGCTTTGTTTTTGTTTTAATTTTTGGATATATATAATTCAATCTTCTCATTAATTGTTCTCCAAGACTATCTGGGCTAACCAATGTTTTCATCTCCACAATTGGGATAAAGTTTTCTATGGTCTGCAGGAAAAATAAAACGTCAGCTGTACATGATGATGGAGTTATTTAAACACTCCCTTATATACTCTTCCTGATCTGCTCCCCCATGCAGCATTTCCTCATTCTTGCTTTCATGCGAAGTGTTTCAAAGGCCAATTAATCAAGAACCAGTGAATTTTCACGACACTCTTGACAACTTTTGTAAACAACAGTGACAGCATAAAAGTGTAAATATTTCTTTTATTTTTTCTTTCCTGGAAAGTTCAATAACATCTAAGGAAAACCACAAGAATTTATTAAGTATGGACCCCAGATGCCATGGGCAAAGTATCTATTTCTCTTTAGCATTCAGAACAATTTGGATTTCCATTGTCAAAAACCGTATGGTATTCTTTTTTATCATTTCTCAAAGACTGCAGAAAAACCTGAAGTGAAAAATCCTTCCATTCTACTTACTTCCATTAATGGTAGACAGATCATGAAATGTAAATCCAAAAGAAGAGTACCTCTAATCATTCCCAACCATAATTTCCATGAACCACATACCATCTCACTGAAAATATGAAGATAAATCTAAAAAACAAGGAGTTTTCAGTTTCAAATGTTTTCCCTCAACTCAATCTTCTTCAGACCTAAACGAATTCAACCGATCAAATGCACAGACATTTGGCATATTTCTAAAAGAATATTGGAATAAAAAGACGAACCAAAAAATGCTCAAACCTTTCCTTCAGCCTCTCAGCCTTAGAAATGAACTCTTGTGTCACTATGACCTCCTATGGCGTCAAATATGAAATAGAAATAGTTGGTGATCTATTTTTCAGAGTATGCACCGCAAACTAGTTTTTTAGAATGTAAGTTGGAATCTGCTTCCATTCCATTGGGGAGTGGCTTTGAAGGAAGGTAGTATTGCTTGTAAAGAAAAGAACTTCCATGGCAAAATGGCCTAGCAAGAATCACATTCTCTTTGTCATTTTCCTTCTATTCTTTTTTAGTTGATCTTTCTTCTTTTCTTTTATCAGAACTTAAAGAAATGATAGTGAGTTATTGTTGTAGAAAGTGAATCTGCACTTGCTTACATACATCCTTTCCTCGAGATTGGTTTGCAAGTAAGATAGGAATGCATGTAAAGAAAAGCACATAGTCGACAAAATTGCCAAGAAAGAACCAGATCCTCATTTTCTTGCAGAAGGCATTTAGACTCATATAAGTAGACACAAGACATTGTTATTTTCAGGTCTGCTATTCTTCTCTAATTGAGATGCTTTTTCAATTTCTTAACCAAATAAGACAGTCTAATGCTTTTTCAAGTTCTAGAAACCGCATATTGCCTTGTTATAAATTGGAAGTATCAGCATCAAAGAAGCAACCAGCTCCAACTCAGCCTCTCATCGTGCCACTCAACACGATGCCTTCATTCTTAGCCTGATGGTGTTGAGTGGCACGATGAGAGGCTGAGTTGGAGCTGGTTGCTTCTTTGATGCTGATAGGAAGAAACTCAAGAATATATATACATAAGACCAATATATGAAAACTGTTTGCTGTTTTTCATCTCAAGTTTTGGTAAAACATAATCATCTACTCCGGTTAAGTAAAAGACAAATTAAAGCTAAAAGCCTTTATTATCACTTTTAAATATTAAAAAATGGAAATTAATTAGATGTCATTAATTTATTAGCCATGGCTCAGTTTATTTTTCCAATTGCATGCAAGACACATCTTGTTAGTCAATAATTAGCCATTGAGTTTAACAAGAACGTGCTTACGTACGCTTATTTGATCAGTGGTCACTGGTTTCTCTTTGTTTTAATACATACATACATACATACATATATATATATATATTAGAATAAAAAGAAGAACATAAACCTTTCCTTCACCCTCTCAGCCTGAAAAACGAAATATTGTGTCACTTTGAGCTCCTATATATGATGTCAAGAGAATTAATGAAGGCAAATATGCAAATGAAAGAACTTTTGATGGCACAATGGCCAAGCAAGAATCACATTCTCTTTGCCATTCTCCTTTTATTCTTTTTTAGTTTATCTTACTTTATTCTTTTTCTTTAATTTATCGAACTTAATGAAATGATAGTGAGTATTATTAGAATATCTAAACCTATGGCACATATTGACAAACAGAAGGTGAGCACCACCCACGATCATGCAGCAACGGAATCAGCAGAGGATCGCACATCCACTACATAACAGCAGTCTGCCACAACTTCTAGAAAGTAACAGTAGGAAAATCAGTTATCATTCTCTACGGTTTTGTAACAAACCAAATATTCTTTTATTCTCTTTTTATCTTGTATAAACACATACATCATGTACAGAAACAATCAATGAAGAATATTTCAGAAATTCATTCTCTCTAACATGGTATCAAGAGCCATTCGACTACCGTCATTTTGATCAATGGCCAACTCTTCCCCCTCCCTCTCCACCCTCTCCTCCTTCTCCCATATCGTCACTACCAAATTAACCACAGACAACTATCTTCTATGGAAAGTCCAAATCTCACCCTATGTACGAGGTCAAGACCTCTTCAACTACGTCGATGGTTCTCTCTCTCCCCCCTCCGAAACCATCTCTGCTTCTGAAAGTTCTTTACCAACAAAAAAATCCATTATTCACTACATGGAGACGCACAGATCAACTGGTTCTAAGCACTCTCTTTTCTTCCCTATCCGAATCAATTTTAGGCCATGTACTCTCCTCTGCCACAGCCCGAGATCTCTGGGTCTCTATAGAATCCACGTTTTCTTCCCACTCCCATGCCAAAGAATTCCAAATACACTTTCAGCTCACAAATCTATCCAGAGGAGAACAATCTATTTCGGACTATTTTGGGAAAGTGCGTCTTCTTGCCGACTCACTTGCAGCAACAGGGAACCCTCTCCCTGATAAAGAACTTGTCACTTACTTACTTAATGGTCTTGGTTGTGCTTATGAGTCTTTTATCACGTCTGTTACCACAAGAGCTGCCCCTCTCTCCTCTACTGAGCTATACCAGCTCTTGCTCATTCATGAAGCTAGAGCCTCTCATTTTACACGAAGCTCTATCTCTTCTGTTGAACCTGCTGCTAACTTCAATGCTTTGAGTGGGCGTGATCAACATGGGCGTGGAACAGCCCGAAGTGGAAGGCAAGGTAGAGGTCGTGGGCGTTCCTCCTTCAATACTCGTGGTGGCAGATCTTACTCTCCCAACAGCTCTGCACCTCATTACACGGCTCAACGTCCCACTTGTCAAGTATGCAACAAGTCAGGGCATGTTGCTCTGCAGTGGCGCCACAGGTTTGATCATTCCTTTCAATTTGATGCTCCAAGGTCCTTTTCAGCTAACTATGCTGCTCCTGGCTCGCTCTCAGACTCTTCATGGTATTCGGACTCAGCAGCCACTCACCACATCACTAACGATTTGAGTAACTTGAATATTTCATCTGAACAGTATAGTGGTGATGACACAATCAGAGTTGGAGATGGTACTGGTTTAAACATCCAGAATTTCGGTGACTCCTCTTTTTCTCCTAGCTCCTCTTCTATTTCATTTTCTCTACGTAATATGCTTCATGTTCCATCAATCACTAAGAATCTGGTTTCAGTTCTCCAATTTTGCATTGATAACTCTTGCTTTTTTGAATTTCACTCCTCCCATTTTTGTGTAAAAGACAAACACACTGGGACTCTCCTCCTCACAGGTCCCACGCGTAATGGCCTGTATATCTTCCCTCCCAACTTGCCTTCATCCTCCTCTCCATCCACTCATGTTGGTGAAAGAACCAGTGTGTCACAATGGCACCGACGGCTTGGACATCCATCTTTAGCACTAGTCTCTCGTGTTTTACATTCCAAGTGCCTGCCATTTACTCACAAGGATCTCTCCTATCAGTGTCCTGAGTGCCCTTTAGCAAAAAGCCACCAATTACCTTTTTGTAATAGTCAGGCTAAGTATACAAGGCCTTTAGAGCTGCTTTGTGCAGATGTATGGGGCCCGACCCCTTATGTTTCCAGACTTGGCTTTAAATATTATCTTTCCTTTGTTGATCGTTACTCACGTTATACTTGGTTTTTCCCACTCAAGCTTAAGTCTGATGTTACTCACATTTTTTCTATTTTTCTGCCGTATATTGAACGATTATTCAACACTAAACTTCTTCCTCTCCAAACTGATGGAGGTGGAGAGTTCAAACCATTAACTCAAATATGTCAAAAACTGGGTATTAACCATCGTCTCTCATGCCCTCACACGCATCAACAAAATGGCCTAGTTGAAAGAAAACATAGGCACATCATTGAAACAGGACTTGCTTTATTGGCCTACTCCTCTCTTCCCTTTTCCTATTGGGCTGATGCTTTTGAGACAGCTGTTTATTTAATTAATTTTCTTCCTTCTCCTACTCTTAAAAGTAAATCACCTCATTTTATTGTTTACAACTCAGATCCAGATTACAAGTTTCTCAAAGTTTTTGGGTGCACATGTTGGCCCAATCTCAGGCCCTATCTCTCTAATAAATTAAAATTTCGTTCTACTCCCTATCTCTTCTTGGGTTACAGTACATCTCATAAGGGATATAAGTGTCTGGATCTCACTAATAACAGACTCTATATTTCTAGAGATGTTGTGTTTAATGAAGTCTCTTTTCCTTTTCAACAAGTTCGGCCCACTTCATCTACTCCACCCTCAAAACCAAATACGGTCTCTCTACCCATACTCATGCCCTCTATTCTCGAGCCTGGCCCAAGCCCACATCCTTTTAATTCATCTTCGTCCTCATCAAGTCCCGAGTCTTCTTCTCCTTCTTCCTCTCGAGAGCCTGTTCTCTCTAAAAATATCTCACTGACAGCTCCTCTCCTTCCTTCACCTCCACCTCCTTTAATTCCCCCGCGCTCACCCATCATCACTCGTGCCCAAACAAATTCATCTCGACCCCGACAGTTCAAGGATGGCACTGTACCGTACTCCTCTCATCTCTGTCTCACTACCACTGTCTCTGTCCCAGATGAACCATCAAGTTATTCCGCAGCATCGAAGTTCTCAGAATGGAGAGAAGCAATGTCACAAGAATATATTGCTCTACAACAAAACCAAACCTGGAGTTTGGTTCCTCCTACCTCTGCCACTAATATTCTTGGTTGCAGATGGGTTTTTCGGACTAAGAAAAATTCTGATGGTTCCTTCCAACGCAGGAAAGCTCGGCTTGTAGCCAAAGGGTATCACCAAATGCATGGTTTGGACTATAATGAGACCTTCAGTCCAGTGGTGAAGCCATCTACTATACGGCTTGTTTTGTCCATTGATGTCACTCGTTCATGGCCGTTATGCCAGTTAGACATCCAGAATGCTTTCCTGCATGGGTCGTTGACTAACTATGTGTTTATGCAACAACCCCAGGGATTTCTTGATCCTTTTCATCCCACGTATGTGTGCAAACTGCACAAAGCTATATACGGCCTTAAACAAGCACCAAGAGCTTCGTTTGCTCAACTCAGCTCTTGGTTGCTTGCCTATGGCTTCTATGCATCCAAAGCAGATCCCTCACTCTTTATACTACAGCATGGTGATGTTCTCATATACTTTCTGGTTTATGTGGATGACATAGTCGTCACATCTTCAAAACCTTCGGCAATTGATTTACTCATTTCTGACTTGGGCCGTGCCTTCCCAGTCAAAGACCTCGGCAAGCTCTCTTACTTCCTGCTTAGAAGCAGAACACACTACTCAGAGGGACTACTCATTTCTCAACGGCAATACATACATACTCTGCTTCAAAGAAGTCAAATGCTCCACGCCAAGCCGATCACATCTCCTATGGCAGCTTCACTTAAATTGTCCAAGTTTGACTCCCCTGATTTTGATGATCCCACTTTGTATCGGAGAATAGTAGGTGGCTTACAATATCTTTCTCTAACAAGGCCCAACATTTCCTTTGCTGTGAATAGGATATGCCAGTTCATGCACTCGCCCAAGGTCTCTCACTGGAGTGCTGTCAAACGAGCTCTTAGGTATCTCAAAACCACTATCAACCATGGCTTACTGTTTAAAAAGCAGTCCACTCTTACTCTTCAAACTTATTCGGATACCGATTGGGGAGGATGTCCTGATGACAGACGATCAATGGGAGGGTTCTGTATTTACCTTGGACAGCACCTTATCTCCTGGAGCTCAAGGAAACAAAGAACGGTGGCTCGTTCTTCAACTGAAGCAGAATACAAATCCTTAGCCTCTTCAGCTGCTCAAACAATTTGGCTTCAAACAGTGCTTCGGGAGCTAGGTATTCCACTTGCTAAAGCTCATATTTTGTGGTGCGACAACATCGGTGCTACCTATCTATCAGCCAACCCAGTTTATCACTCCAAAACGAAACACATGGATATTGATTTTCACTTCGTAAGGGACCGTGTTGCTGCTCGCACTTTACAAGTTCTGTTTTGTAGTTCCAAAGATCAAATAGCAGATGTGTTAACCAAGCCGTTAGTTTCAGAAAAATTCATCAACTTCAGATCGAGTCTCAATGTGGTGGATACCCCATTGGACTCGAGATGGCGTATTAGAATATCTGAACCTATGGCACATATTGACAAACAGAAGGTGAGCACCACCCACGATCATGCAACAACGAAATCAGCAGAGGATCGCACATCCACTACATAACAGCAGTCTGCCACAACTTCTAGAAAGTAACAGTAGGAAAATCAGTTATCATTCTCTATGGTTTTGTAACAAACCAAATATTCTTTTATTCTCTTTTTATCTTGTATAAATACATACATCATGTACAGAAACAATCAATGAAGAATATTTCAGAAATTCATTCTCTCTAACAAGTATTGTAGAAAGTGAATCTGCACTTGCTTACATATCCGTTCATGAGATTGGTTTGCAAGGAAGGTACATTGGAATGCATGTAAAGAAAAGAATATAATCGACAAAATCGCCAAGAAAGAACCAAATCCTCATTTTCTTGCAAAAGACGTTTATGAGAGTAGAGACAAGACATGATGGTCATTCTCCTATCATCCTTGTGATTTCTATCTAAACTACATTTTGCTTAATATCGCTCCGCTGCTCTGCTATTGTTTTCCAACATCACTTTTCTCAAATCCATACCTACATTTCTGTGCTAATATATACTTCTCTGCTTTCTAGAGGAGGCCGTAGAGGTTAGTCCCAGAAACTTTCCCTTCTTTCTTTCGATGTTTCTCTGTCTTGTTTTTGTTTCAATTCTTGATAATTTCGTTTTTTCTATGTAATACTTCTTGGATCTGTAGTTGTGAATATATAAAATGTAAACAATGTCTCGTAGGCTATTTTTTTTTTTTTTTTTTTGTTGGCTTTAGACTTGTATTCTTGTATACAGCTAGGCCTGCTAGCCAGGCATGGTTACCCAACCTCCGCCTAGGGCGGAGGGGTTGCCCGCCCCCAACAGGGGCAGACGGGCGAGCACCCTAATTATAAGTACTTTATTTTTGTCTCCTTTATTTATCTCCTTCCCAGTTCTTGGCCATCCTCCCTTCCTCTCCTCTTATCCTCTCCCCTCTTCTCTTCTCTTTTCCCTTTTCTTTTCTCCCCCTTCATTTCATGCCTCGATGGCCGTTCAATGTCCTCTCTTCTCCTCCCTCTTCTCTTCTTCTCCTCCTCCTTCCTAAGCTGGCTTCTCTTTCCGTAGTCGTGGGTCACAAGTCACAGTCAAGCTGCAGTCCATGACGGTAAGACCACAACTTGGCTATGGGTCTTTACGGCTGTGACCCATGATTGCGACCGTGGCTTTGTAAGTTAAAGACTTGCAGCTGCGACTTTGGGTCTGTGAGTTTTATGACCCCACGACTGCGACCATGGGCCATAGAGATATCATGCCCATGGATCCTTGTGAGTCATGGTCGAGCCCGCGGCAGTCAGTCAAAAAATAGAAGAATATTCAAAAAACTAATATTCAGCGAAAGGCTCCTACATACAAGTGATACAACAACTAATATTCAAAAATCAAAGAATATATAGTTTGCATATATTTTAGTATAAATTTATATTGCAGGTATATATTTTCAATATTCTTGTTTAATGCATATATAATTGCCTACACGTTAATCTCTGCCCCTATAAAAAATTAGAGCTTTGTCCATTTGTCTTTATAACCTACAACCCAACTGAGAATAGTTGAAAGGGGTAGCAAAACTTAAGAAGCTTGGAGATCGATGATATTAAATTCTCCGCTGGGGTGTATTGTCATTTCTTTTTTGTTTGTTCTTTCTCATTCAATGAATCTTGATGATTATTTTGTCGTAGAATACAAATTATATTGATCTATTCATGTATTAAAAAAGTAAATACTTTTCTTTAAGCATTTAAATTTCCTAATGATAATTCATTTCAAATAAATGAGTTTTTGACTGACCATGGAAAGAAAGTTCATTTTGAAGGAGATCAAGATAAGGAGAAAGTCGTCGGTGATGTCATTACATTGTCGAAGTTGGAGAAAATACGGCTAAGTTAGCAAGGCTCATTGTATCTGTAAATCCATGGACTCAATTGAGGTATGTTCTCCCAATTAACAGTACATCTATGATTCACATTCCATATCGATTACTTCAAAGATCAAATCTCTTGAAAATTTCTAAAGAGTTAACGGTTTTATACTACCGCTGGAAAAATTTGTAATTTAGAAATATGATTTTCGTTGAGAATAAACATCTTATTAATTTCCTATATATCTTTAGGATATACATTATATATATTTGAAAACAACTACACACATCATTGTAATGATTGAATTAATGGATTAAACAGGTTGAAGGAGAAGGCATCACTTTAACAACAACCTTCTCTCATAAACTATTTTCATCCAACACCATTTTGTGGTTTCCCAATTTGGAATTCCTTGAAGTAGATGACTGTGGATCACTAGAAGTGCTATTTGATCTGGAAGGGCTACATGTCAAAGAGAACCACCAGCCCATCCTAGCACTTTCTCATTTAAGAAGTCTATATTTACGGAAGTTAGATGGGATGGCACATGTGTGGAAGAATATTCCACGAGGTTTCCAAGGCTTTCAAAACTTAATATTAATTGATATCTGTGCATGTCACAATTTGAGAAATTTGCTCTCTGCTTCTGTTGCCAAACTACTGGTGCAACTCCAAGAGTTAATCGTAAGGGCTTGTGAAAATATACTAGAAATTTTCTCTCTGGAAGGAGAAGATGGGAAGGCATTTGACGTCGTCAAGTACTTGCCCAACTTGACGAATATTAAGCTGGAATGTCTACCAAGGCTCATTTGTTTTTGTCGTCGACCCATGGATCCAGTTGAGCTTGATCTCCAATCTACCGCCCAGTCATCTTTGAATGTGAAAGAGGTAAGATTTTAGATCAGTAGTGATGTTACATGTCTTTGCAATAGATATTTGAAAACTGCTCACAGGATTGTAAGTGTTCAATTAATGGATTTAAACAGGTTGAAGGAGGCAACACTGCATCAATAACTCTCTTTCGTAAGTTGTTTTCATCCAAAACCATCATGTGGTATTAAGGAAACACCTTCCAAAACAGATGACAGCAAGACCAAGCCAACAGATGACAGCAAGCCCAATCTCATTCCGTGATCTGAGGAATTGTATTCCTTCACTTCTTTCCATTTATGTAAAGGTTGTAATTATAGCTATACGTTAGTCTTCTCTCATTTATGTCAATTCCTGTAATTACTCCAAGACACAAGTGTTGTCATCTGTAAACTGCTCTATATATATATCATTCCTCTCGACAGCGATTGCAAGAGATTTTCCATTCTGTGAGTATTCGTTTATGGTAATCAGAGCCAAACCGTGACATGTCTTTTTTTTTTCTCCTCTCTCATTCGATCTCATGGCCTCACCCAATACTCCTACTATCCCTGCAAGCATCCATAGTTTGGTTACAGTCAAACTCACCAAAGACAACTATCTTCTTTGGAAAACCCAAGTCCTTCCCTACTTGCGTGGCCAACGTTTGTTTGGATATGTTGATGGAACCATATCTGCCCCCCCCCCCCGGTACCCACCATATCCAACCCCGCTGCAGCCACCTCCACCTCTGCCCCTAAAGAAATTCCTAACCCAAAATTCCACTCCTGGTATGATCAAGACCAGGTTGTTCTCAGCACCTTGGTCTCCTCTTTGTCTGAGAGTATCTTGGCTCAGATGGTAGGTCTCTCAACTTCTAGAGAAGTATGGGTTTCCCTTGAGAAAGTGTTCTCCTCCATCTCTTCGGCTCAAGCCATTCAGACTCGCCAATTCTTGGCTCTCACCAAGAAAGGAAATATGTCCATCTCTAACTATTTCCAGAAAATGAAGTCATACTCAGATACTCTTGCTGCCATTGGACAGTCTCTCCAAACTCATGAGTTCACTGCCTATCTTCTTGGCAGCCTCAACGCTTCCTATAACGCCATTGTGACCTCCATTTCAACTCAAGTTGATAAAATGACTTCCGAAGAGATGTTTAATCATCTCCTCAGCTTTGAGTTACGCCTAGAGCAACATCAATCTGCTCTTGATACCACAGTCAGTTCGGTGAATGTGGCCCCCCGGAATGATCAACGCAATTCTGCTGGAAAAGCTCAACAACCCCAACGCTCATCACAGCCTCAACCATCCTATAACAATTCCCACTCCAGAAACAGAGGCCGTGGTGGACGTGGGCGAGGACATTCCCATTAGAGCAACCCATCCAACCCGAGACCATCTTGCCAAGTATGTGGCAAACCTGGGCACACTACTGTCCAGTGCTACTACCTCTTCGATCATGCGTACCAGGGTGCTCCTCCAACCATGACAGCATACATGACCACGCCCTCTCCGTCTCTGGACCAAAATTGGTACCCTGATACTGGCTCAACGACTCATCTCACACATGATTTACAGAACCTCAACTTACACTCGAAGCCATACCATGGAGGTGATCAAATTCACGTTGGAGATGGGGCAGGTTTGCCTATAAAGAATATTGGCTCTGCCAATATATCAACTCCAACTCACTCTTTCGCTTTATCTCAATTATTACATGTACCACAAATTAAAAAGAATTTGAGTCAATTTACGAGTGAAAATAATGTATATATTGAATTTCACCCATCTTTCTTATTGGTGAAGGACGGAACCACGGGGAGAATTCTAATGCGCGGCAAAACTAAGGACGGACTCTACTCCTTCCCACCATCGCCTCCACCACCACCATCTCACCAATCCTTCCTCTCTCAACGTGTTCCTCTTGATGTCTGGTATTGTCGGATGGGCCACCCATCATCTCTAAGTTCTCTCTACCACCCTCATCAAATAAAACAACGGGTGTGTGTTCTGCTTGTCAACAAGGAAAGAGTAATCGCCTTCCATTTTTTAATTCACTATCTGTTTCCCATTCTCCTCTTGAATCAATTTCTCTGATGTTTGGGGTCCATCTCCTGTTATGTCAACCAATGGAAATAAATACTATGTCTCATTTGTTGATCATTTTAGTAAATTTACATGGCTCTTTCCCATACCTATCAAATCGGATGTGATATCCATTTTTCGATCCCTCCAAAAACTCATCGAACGCCAATTTGATCGCAAAATCAAAGTCGTTCAAACTGATTGGGGTGGAGAATATTGCTCCCTCCACAAATATTTTGAACAAATTGGCATTCAAAATCCTGTCACTTGTCCTCACACATCGCAACAAAATGGGTCCGTTGAGAGGAAACACCGTCACGTCGTTGAAACCGGTCTCTCTCTTCTCTCTCACGGTAGCGTTCCCCATGTCTATTGGGATCATGCCTTTTTAATGGAAACGTATCTCATAAATCTTCTTCCCACAACTCCACTTGGTATTTCACCCTTTGAAAAACTCTATACTCATCCTCCCGATTTTTCACTCCTTAAAATTTTCGGGTGTGCTTGTTTTCCATATCTCCGTCCCTTCAATAAACACAAACTTGATTTTCGCTCAAAGCAATGTGTTTTCCTTGGTCTCAGCAACATGCACCGTGGGTACAAATGCCTAGACACTTCAATTGGAAAAATATTCACCTCTCGGCATGTTATATTCGATGAGACCCTCTTCCCGTTTGCTAGCCCATCACACCCATCCACTATCACCCAGCCCGCGTCTAGCCCAACCGTGGCTCTCCCATTTTCTCTCCATATCAACGACACACACTCATCCTCTCATGAGTCGTTTCCTTCTACAAACGACATGTCCCCCATTACCTCACATCTTAATGAAACGACGCCATTCCCCTCCAATTCATCCACTCACGTGTCGTCTGCCACCTCCAATGACTCCCCTGCTTCTGGTTTGTTGCCACCTTCCCCTGCTCTTCCCTTAAACACTTCCACCACCAAACCGTCCATAGAGCTTGCCGCTGCTGCCGAACCTCCACCACTCTGTTCCCACCAGATGACCACTCGATCCCAGAACTCCGTTGTGAAGCCAAAGACCTTCACTGATGGAATCGTTCGCTACCCACTTCTGCAGTCTTTTTTTGTTGCAGGTGGTGTTCTTGACTCTCCCATGAATTATACAGAAGCTAACAAATACAGTGAGTGGCGACCTGCAATGGATGAGGAATTTACAGCTCTTATGAAGAATGGCACCTGGTCTTTAGTGCCATCACAACCGACCATGAACATTGTCGGCTCAAAGTGGATTTTCAAATCCAAACACAACGCCGACGACACCCTCGAACGCAGTAAAGCACGGCTGGTTGCCAAGGGCTACCACCAACAGCCTGGAATCGACTTCGACGATACATTAAGTCTAGTGGTCAAGCCCACAACCATCCGGCTTGTTCTCAGCATTGTCGTTTCCAAACACTGGCCAATCCATCAGATTGACGTACAAAACGCGTTTCTTCATGGGAATTTATCGGAGGAGGTTTATATGCATCAACCTCTTGGTTTTGTTCATCCCAGTTTTCCAAATCATGTTTGTCGATTGCACAAAGCCCTCTACGGCTTGAAACAAGCCCCACGGGCCTGGTACCACCGCCTGCATGAGCACCTTCAATCCCTTGGCTTCGACAACTCAAGCTCAGATACTTCCCTCTTCACATTTAAACAAGCTTCAGTTACTCTATTTGTACTCGTATACGTTGATGATATACTCATCACTGCCTCCACCTCGCAAGCTATCTCCAAATTGATCTCTGCTCTCGCCAATGAATTCGCTGTCAAAGACCTGGGTGCTCTAAATTTCTTTTTAGGCATTGTAGCTCATCACGTGAAAGAGGGGCTCTTCTTATCTCAAAGTCGGTACATATATAATCTACTTAGCCGCACGAAAATGCTCGATGCCAAACCTGTCTCCTCACCCATGTCCTCTTCCCAGAAACTATCGTTGTTCTCGGGTGCTCCATACTCTGATCCTTCCACCTACCGCAGCATCGTTGGAGCATTGCAGTACCTATCTTTGACACGGCCCGATATCTCCTTCGCCGTAAATAAAGTGTGCCAGTTCATGCACAAACCCACTGATGAACATTGGACAGCCGTGAAAAGGATACTCCGTTACCTCAAGTTCTCTATTAATTTTGGATTACTCATTCGGCTTAGCATGTCTACACAGCTCTCAATTTATTCCGATGCCGACTGGGCCGGTTGCCCCGACGACAGTAAATCGACCTCTGGCTTTTGCATATTTTTTTGTGACAATTTAATCTCATGGAGCTCTAAAAAGCAACCGACTGTGGCTCGCTCAAGCACCGAAGCTGAGTATCGAATGCTAGCCTATGCCACAACTGATTCTTTCTGGCTCCTATCTCTACTACGTGAGCTCGGCATTTTTCTTTCCCAGCGCCCCGTTCTCTGGTGTGACAACATAGGGGCGACCTATCTCACAGCAAACCCAGTGTTCCATGCACGTACAAAGCATGTGGAAATCGACTACCATTTCGTTCCTGAAAGAGTTCAACAGAAATCTTTGGAAGTTCGGTCTCTATCCGGCAAGGACCAATTAGCCGATGGCCTCACATAAGCATTAGTCTCTACTAGGCTTTCCTATCTTCGGTCCAAGCTCAACATGCAGCCTTCCCCGATGAGCTTGCAGGGGCGTATTAAGGAAACACCTTCCAAAATAGATGATAGCAAGACCAAGCCAATAGATGACAACAAGTCCGATCTCATTCTGTGATCTGAGGAATTGTATTCCTTCACTTCTTTCCATTTATGTAAAGGTTGTAATTATAGCTATATGTTAGTCTTCTCTCATTTATGTCAATTCCTGTAATTACTCCAAGACACCAGTGTTGTCATCTGTAAACTGCTATATATATAGCATTCCTCTCGACAGCGATTGCAAGAGAGTTTCCATTCTGTGAGTATTCGTTTATGTGGGTACCCAATTTGGAACTCCTTGAAGTAGATGACTCTGGATCACTAGAAGTGCTATTTGATCTGGAAGGACTACATGTCAAAGCCGAGAACCACCAGCCCATCCTAGCACTTTCTCATTTAAGAAGTCTAATTTACGGAAGTTAGATGGGATGGCACATGTGTGGAAGAATGTTCCAAATGTTCCACGAGGATTTCAAGGCTTTCAAAACTTAATATTAATTGATATCTGTGCATGTCACAATTTGAGAAATTTGCTCTCTGCTTCTATTGCCAAACTTACTGGTGCAACTCCAAACTGTAAAAGTAATTAATTGCGAATTGATGGAAAACGTTATTCAAAGGGAGGACGAAGCTGGAAAAGAAATGAGAGAAGATATCACTACGAGTTTTAGTGGCAAAGCCCATTCTTTTGAGTGGCCATCCATAAAAAAGATCGAATTGCAGGATTGTCCCAAACTAAAAACATTTTATTCAGAAATTGAAAGTAGAAGGAAGCTAAAGAAAACTGATGTACCAGAGCCGAGTGTTGGTTCCTCCTCAGTACGATCGAGAGATTCAGTTGGACTTTTCAACCGCTGCCTAGAGTGTTGTATACCAGGTCGCAGCACCAAGAGATCCCAAGGAAATAAACATGACATGATTAACAAAGAGGTATGAGCATCGACATGATTAAGGTTTATTTATTATTATTTTTATTCATAACTTATTTGAATCACTTTCGTCTTATATTTCTTCTATTTCGAGAATATGTCGTATTACAATAAGTTTTGCCATTTTCTGAGTGTAGGGGCGACATGATCTTCATATTTTAAACCTTTAATGGTGCATGCATTCCAATTTTCATTTTTTTGCCTCACTTTAAAAATTAAATTTTGGATATGGAGGGTTTATAATAATGAAAAGGCCAATTTTGAGAAAGCAGACCCAAGTAGGAAAAGGGGCTCAACGGAAAAGGCTTTTAGCATCGATATACAAAGTCGACGTGTCAAGGACTCAGTCAAGTCAGCAATATGCATGCAACCGCCCACGTGAAAGCAGGGATTCATGCAGATACGTGACCACTTCAAACGCGGAGTGCACCCAAAAACTCGGATCAAAACAAGGGGATCCGCCGTCGACCGAACGCAATAATAGGATTTCATAGGTTCCAGGTAACCCTCAAGAAAAGGGGGATTTTCTTTCTTTCCGAGGGGACTTTTTTCTTCGAACTATTTTCTATGCTCTAAAGAACTAACTTAAGCATCGGAGTTTTCACAGGTGAACTAGGCCACATTCACCCAAATCCTTGCGCAGGGTTGTGAGACAGGTTGGAAGTGAGACACGTCCTCAACAAGATAATTTCAGTTAAAAACTATCATTCATTTTTCAAATAATTCTTTCATTTAAAGGTTGAATTTGATAACACTTTTATAGGGCCATTGAGTAAATTTCTTAACCCTTGCTAGCTGTAAATTATAAGCTAGTCACCTGACTACCCTTAATTTTAGAAACCAGAATAATAATAATAATAATAATAATAATAGTAATAATAATAATAATAGTAATAATAATAATAATAATAGTAATAATAGTAATAATAATAATAATAATAATAGTAATAATAGTAATAATAATAATAATAATAATAATAGTAATAATAATAATAATAATAATAATAATAGTAATAATAATAATAATAATAGTAATAATAATAATAGTAATAATAATAATAATAATAATAGTAATAATAATAATAGTAATAATAGTAATAATAATAATAATAATAATAGTAATAATAGTAATAATAATAATAATAATAATAATAATAGTAATAATAATAATAATAATAGTAATAATAATAATAGTAATAATAATAATAATAATAATAGTAATAATAATAATAGTAATAATAGTAATAATAATAATAATAATAATAGTAATAATAGTAATAATAATAATAATAATAATAATAATAGTAATAATAATAATAATAATAGTAATAATAATAATAGTAATAATAATAATAATAATAATAGTAATAATAATAATAATAATAATAGTAATAATAATAATAATAATAATAGTAATAATAGTAATAATAATAATAGTAATAATAATAATAATAATAGTAATAATAGTAATAATAATAATAATACTAGTAATAATAATAATAGTAATAATAATAGTAATAATAATAGTAATAATAGTAATAATAATAATAATAATAATAATAGTAATAATAATAACAATAATAATAGTAATAATAATAATAGTAATAATAATAAGAGTAATAATAATAATAGTAATACTAATAATACTAATAGTAATAATAATAATAGTAATACTAATAATAGTAATACTAATAATACTAATAGTAATAATAATAATAGTAATACTAATAATAGTAATACTAATAATAATAATAATAATAATAGTAATAATAGTAATAGTAATAATAGTAATACTAATACTAATAATAGTAATAGTAATAATAGTAATAGTAATACTAATAATAGTAATACTAATAATAGTAATAGTAATAATAATAATAGTAATAATAGTAATAGTAATAATAGTAATAATAATAATAGTAATAATAATAATAATAATAGTAATAATAATAATAATAATAATAATAATAGTAATAATAGTAATAATAATAATAGTAATCATAATAATAATAATAATAATAGTAATAATAATAATAATAATAATAATAGTAATAGTAATAATAATAATAATAATAATAATAATAATAATAATAAAAAATAATAAATAAAAGCAATAACTTCTTTTTCTGAAAAAGGGCCACCATGGGTTGCCCCTCTTTTATTAATGAATAATCTGTACATTTCTAGTTCTCTTTATTATTACATTAATTATTTCTATTATTTTTATTTTTGTTATATACTTTTTTTAAAATATCCAAAAGGAACTTTGGACAATTTGTTTAAAGATACTAGAGTTCCATTAGATTATAAATCAAAAGAAATTGGTTGTTTGCATTATCATTATACCTTTTTTTGTTTTTATTCTTTACCTTTTGCATGAAGAAAAATTATAAACATACATAATTTTTTATAATATTTTATAATAAATATTTATTTTATAAAATAATTTATAAAAATAACATTATTTTATCAAAATATCTTTATTTACAATATATATATTATGAAAATATATTACGTGAATATCATTAGTCTTTACAGAAAATACTGTCCAAATGATTAAAAATGGCTTTGGACTTGACCGACACAAGTATTATTATGTTTTTTTTTTTTTCCTTTTTTCTTGGCTAGCAGGCATAAGGAAATTTTTTTTATAATAAAGACATGATATATAGATAATAAATAAAACAATTTAATTAATTTAACAAGAATAATAAAAAATAATTTTAAAATATATAAAGTATAATTGATGTAGAATTATGAGCATCATCTATGTTCTTTTATTGCATTTAAAAACACTGTTTACAAATAAATTTCAAATAATTCAATAAAACGGCTGGCAAAAAGAATCAGATATCGTGGATGGTTTCACAAAAATTCTACTTACAACCGGCCTGGGAAACCGGCGCGAAACCGTATCCTACATGACTTTCAAAACAGCGTCGTTCTGCATTTTGAAATCAAGGTCCCAAAACTCATTTGCGTCGTTTACTTTCACATTTAACATTTCACCAAACTTTCTCCTGCTCGATTCAGACCCCTTCTACCCATTCCCATCGTCTTTCCTTTCGTTGCTCTGGTTCAGCGTCGAAACTTATCTTCCCCTTCGTGGCTCTGCCCTCTTCTCAATTTCACTTCGATCCAGACCCTGCCCTCTTCTCGTCTCCCCAAGCCTCAAGGCTCTGTGCAGCTTCGTCTTCAACCTCACCCCGACCCCAAGCACGTCGGCTGTTCCAGTCCAAGCCACCGACCAAGCACTTTCGACCTCAGCCCAACGAAAGACGAGGTCCCCAAGAATGAGGAAGCAGGGCGCTTGGGCATTGGCGATTCAGAAAAAGCGGTGGCCGCTGATGATTCTGGCACTGTTTTCACTTTCCACTGCAATGGTTTTCTTCATGAGAACGTCGTTCGATTCTTGCATCACCAGTACTACTAGTATTAGGAGCTGTATCTAGGGGTGTAACCTGTCCGGTTTTGGACAAAATCTTGGACCGAACCGGTATGACCGGTTTTGTATTTTTCAAAACCGATTACGCACCGGTTACCCTCCTAAACCGGTATTTCCGGTTTTACCGGTTTCCGGTCCGGTCTGGTCCGGTTTTTCGGTTTTTTTAAAATATAAATTTGATATTAATATAATATTAGACTATTAGTATAGCTATAT
This sequence comes from Pterocarya stenoptera, assembly GCA_003123785.1. Lineage (NCBI taxonomy): Eukaryota > Viridiplantae > Streptophyta > Magnoliopsida > Fagales > Juglandaceae > Pterocarya > Pterocarya stenoptera. The sequence goes on from QEOT01004364.1 coordinate 125,102, forward strand.
AATACATGATCAATTACATTTTCATTTTTAAGATTAAACTTTTATTTTATACTAATATTATCTTATATATGATTATATTAATAGCATATAATCAAAGAAATTACAAATGTTTATATTTAAGATTAACATTTTATGTTATAATTTATAAATTATAGTATGAAATTATTTCATATATGATATATAATTATATTGTGTATATATAAATTTCACATAAAATTATAAATTATATAAAACTTATATATTAATATATATAAAATATTTTGTATAAAACTTATATATAAAATATTATTTTTTATATGTATTTTATCAACCGGTCCGGTCCGGTTCGGTCTGGTCCGGAAAATCTCAAAACCGGAACTGGACCGATTCCGGCCGGTTTATGAAATTTGAGAACCGGTTCTGGACCGATTCGGTTAAAAACCGGTCCGGGCCGGGCCGGTTCGGTCCGGTTTACCGGTTTTTCGGTTTAAATTTACACCCCTAGCTGTATCAATAGTATTACGGACGATTTTGGAGAAGAAAAAGATACGAGCACTCAGATTTTCTCAATTGCTCGAGTCGGTAGCGCAACACCGAATCCTCTCGATTTCGTGAATTATAAGCTTGTGCTCTTGGTTTCACACGAGCTCTCTCTTTCTGGTACTCTTTTGCGTTGTTACTTTCTCGTTTGGTCCTTGGGGAAAAAACGAACTATTTAGGAAAATTTTAAACATTTTAAAAAAAAAATCTGTACAGGTGGGCCTTTGTTATTAATGGAGCTTGCATTTCTGTTGAGTGGTGTGGGTTTGGAGGTGGTTTGATTACAAACCAGAAACCAGCGGAATCAGAAGATGTCGTTTACAGTTTCAGAGGTACTTATAAAAATGTTTTCTTCTACTGTGCAGCACCAATTCGAGCTGATTGCCCAGACATGAAATCAGTGGGAGAACAGTGGTGGGCAATAAGGGCAGACTATCTTAAGAGTGCAAGGAGACTTCATTGACTGCAATTTGGGAGTTGTCATTTGTAAATCAATTGTGTTTTCTTCAGCGCTCACACGACAAAGCAGATTTTTCCTTCGAACAAATCTTGCTTTTTTTGTTCTTTGCGTTATTCTTAATTCTTGAACACATACAAAGATGTTTATTGTTTTTCAACTTCTCATCTCAAAGCAGTGCCTCAGAACATTTGCTTCTTGAACTTTGCTATGCTGTCATGTAGAATCGAGAATGTATAAGAGTTTTGCTTCCCTTGAACTTTGCAACGATGTCATATAAGAATCGAGAATGGTGTCATGGAGACACTTTCTATGGAAAAGCAGGCTGTGGAAAACGAGAATATGGATTCAAGGGAAGCAAAATTTTACCCCTTAACCTCCTTTGTTTCTGTGTTAGTCATGACAGCCTCGAATGTTTTACTTGAACGATGAAAGGGACTAAAAGAGATTTATTAATGTGCCACCAGTAACCTCGGCCATCAAGAATCAAAATTGAAAATTATTCGGTAACATTGAGAATTATCACAACTAATGGTTCGTGAAGCATACACTTCGTTCATTGCATCATCTAATGTATAAAATTTGATGATATAACAAAACATTATTTGTCCTCGTCTGGCCCTCTTCAGCTTTAAAGAGATCTTGGACCCTTTCCCCACCTGAATCTCATAATTAAGCTTCAATGCTTGCTGAGGTGCTCTAAAATAATGTACTCAGAGGTGGGAACCAAAATCATAATCTTTTCCATCGGCTCCTTACCAGCATAGGGTGCAAGCTTAATATGTGCTCCGGCATGAAATCGTGCCTTATCAATATGCCCACCACAGGGGATCTCTGCAATTGAGAAACAAGGCATTTAGATGCAGATAGTAAGTGAAATGCTACAGTGGTAATAATGATAATTAAGAAGTGTTTCCTCTGTTATAACTTATGACCCTTGTAGCAATAACAGCTCTAGTGGTGTAGTCCCTACAATGCATTGTTTCAGCCAAAACTGGCAGTAGCATTAAATTTAAATGGAAAATACTAGATGAATAAATTATTAGCACCAGAAATGAATGAAACTAGATTGTTAAGGCAGTGAGTGATTTCCTCTGCCTTAGATCAGAACCAAGGAGATGCTTCTCAAAGGACCAGCTCAAATGCAAATCAGAAATGAAAGAATACTACACCTCAACATTTATATTATAAGGAATCTATCTAATTCTGTTATAAAGAATCTATCTAGAGTTTTTTTGAAGTCCAGAACTTCTCAACCCAAGAAATTAAAATAAATATATATATTATACCTAAAGAAATGAAGGAAAACGATACGTAAAAAAACTTGCAAAAATTGAACTCATGCATACCAAAACATCTATTTGGACGTTTTGCTTAGGAAGGTTCATTTATATATATATATATATATATATATTTATATTAGTGACATATCGAAGATCTATATAAATACATCTATACATCTATATAATGATTGCTCTCCAGGAAACCACAGTCTTGTGTATCAATGAATCGAAGATCTTCCTAGCTGAACTTAAATGAGCACACTCATTTGAATTGCATGATGAATAAATTGCGTGATGAAATGTATTGATAGTGGCAGATCTAGATATCCCTTAAATTAATAAAAAGCTTCAGGAGTTTAAGTGAGAATAAGACCATTGCCCACAAACGGATACAGAGGCTACACCATTGGGCACCTGGATTTGAGAGAGCCCACTTTGTAAGATTTAAAAAATGGAGCTGCTAATTTTTTAAAGGAATCAATTTCAAGATTAATCAAGTTATTTAATTTTCAGATGGTTAGGTTGGTGGAAGAGAAAGAAACCCACTACTGGGTGAAGAGTAATGCATGGTTGTGTAAGAGTTGGAATCCACTTCTTTGAATTAAAGTAGACGTGGGTTTTTTTAATTGGAACATCGAACATGCATGCTTCAAATTCTTGGAAAATTCCTGCCTCCTTTAGACGTGTAAAGAAAGGTTCCACTAGATTCAATCCATCATTGGTTTGGTGCCCTGAAACAAAAATAAATTATCCCCCCAAACACCAGAGTGGGCACGTCCTGACTACATTTCATGCACCCTCTCCCCACACTCCTCAAATCTCTTTCGTTCAACTACTCGAAAATAAACCAATTCGATATCCTATAATATAAAGGTGCATGCAGGGCCTTCTTGTTCTTGAGCCAATTATTCATAATATTATTTATCAGTTCAATCTCTTATGTTTGCAGAAGAGCCAAACCTACTAATTAATGAGGATCAAAGGGTTTATGTGAAGTATCAACGATGATCTTGCAAAATTAATCTCCGCAGACGTTGTCGTGCAAAATAAATCATGGATTAATGCCAAAACTGCAATAAATTGTAATCTTATATATATATATATCTACTAATATATAAAGTGCGAATGCGTTATGAATAGTGTTTTCGTCTAACTTTTTTTTTCCGTTTTGCCCCTGCTTTTATTTCTCAATTCCCGTTTTGTCCCTGGCTTTTTCCCATTTTGCCCCTGGTTGTATTGCAAAATTACCGTTTTGCCACAGCCCCCTCCCCCCGTCCGCTTGGTCGCCTGCAGAGCACCGCCGCACGCCGGCGTGACCAACACCACCCAGGCGATTCTCTTCCCCTCCGGCCGGCGTCCCTCCCCTTCCAATCTCAGCCCCTATCGTGCCGCCGTTAACCGCCACGAGCGAATCCAAGCGGAGGCCGGCCCATTTCTTCATCCGCTCCAGTGCGCCGCCGCAGGCCGGCGTGGCCAACACCGGCCGGTCCATTCTCTTCGCCTGCGTCCGGCGTTCCTCCCGTTCCAATCTCAGCCCCGCTCCTGCCGTCGTTAGCCGCCGCGAGCGGCTCAAACCACCGGCTGTGTGAATTGGCAATGGGTATAACACTGTTCAATAATTTTTTTCTTATTTTGCCCCTCACTTTATAGAAACACTATTAATCCATCTCATTTCATCTCATTATTATAAAAAAGTATTTTTAATGATATTGTGAATTTTTTTTTAATGTTTAAGCATATTAAAAATTGAATAAAAAGTCAAAAAAATAAATTTTTTTGTACATATCGAAACCTATCTCTTAGGTTTTAGATGTGAAAAATGAGTAATGTTATAAATTGATTTGAGTTTTACAATTGGATTATAGTATTTTTTTTTTCCAAATTGATACCAAGTCTTCATAAAATTTTAATAAAAAACTAAAATCTTGAAAATTAAACTTTAATGCTGTGCAACATTTTATTTTCTTTAATTTTGAATTATGTAAATATCGAATTGAGTTGTTACATTTTAGTATAAATCTAATTTTTCCATTTTATTAATGAATTTTGTTTAATAATTTATTAAGAAATAAACTTAAATATTTTTTTTCATTTTCGGATAAATTGAATAGTTTATTAATTATTCTGAAATTAATTACATTATTTGAGATATATCTAGAGTTTCTAATGTACTATAGTTTGTTTAATTTTTTTTAAATGTAAAGGATGAAACTTTATAAAATATATGATTAAATTATTTAATACTTACTTGTAGTTTTGAATTTTAAAATTAACACAGTATATATTTATTTTGAAAATAACAAATATACAACATGCGCATCCAACTATAACTATTAAGAGTAATAATAGTAGATTACTTAGTATAATTAAATTTTTTCATAAGGAAATAAATTATAACTTCTTAATAATTTAAAAATATAATATGTGATTATTAGTATTTTATTTAGCCAAATGTGAAAATGTTAAATAAATTAATATTTTTCATTGTTATTATTTTTTATAGTGCTTATGTTTTAATAATATTAAAAAATGTTATGAAAACTTTTAAAATAAATTAAGATGATCTGGTTTATATTCTTATATTAAAAACTAAACTGCCTTTGGAGTAACACAATGATTTAACATTATTTGTAGTGCTGAATAATATGGTATAGAATATGTTAATATATATTAGAACATTTTTAATTTTTTTCATTCTCTGAAGATTTATATAATGTTGGAATTTTTCTTTTACATATTTATGAATAAATATTAAATAATTACTAACAAATTATCTTCTCATAAAGAAGATAAAATTAAAACAAATTTTTTCTTTCAATAATCTTTCAGTATAATCCGTAATTTAAAAACGTTTTCTTTCATAACTATATGAATTCACCCCATTTTTGTTTTATATAGAAACCTAACAAAATCATTATTAACATTAATTTTAATTTTCAAATTGTAATAAACATCTTTTTTTATTTTTTTATTTAAATATGTTCTTTATGTTTTTTATATATATATAGGCACAGTATAAATATAAGTAGATAGAGCACGTTAACTTTTTGTTTTAATTATGTTTCATCATTTTATAATTCATAATAACGTTTTAGTATTAATATTTTTATTATTAATTTAAGTTTTTATTAAAATTTTCTTATTAAAATTTTCAGTTATATAACTAAATAAAACACTAAGTTATATGGATCTATCATTTCTGTTAAATTTATATTAAGTTTATTTCAAGTTATGTAAATCCATGATTTGTTTTAACTTTGTTTAAAAAAATTTCCTCATTTTCTCATTTCTCATTTGCTATCAATTTTTCGTTTTTATATATTTGTAAGGATCGGATCTTAGAGTTGTTTTTCTTTTCTAAGGATTGGACCTTAGAAAAACAAGTGAAGCTCGAGCTCTTTTGATGGACCAAAACAAAAAACAAAAAACAAAAGAGAGAAGGGAGGAAAAAAGACAATGAATTATGATTTTTGTGAAATAGTATTTTGATTGTCTCTGTGTTTTGAAAAATGGTTTTTTGTGAAATATCTATACATATATACTTTAAAAATATATGTACATAGTTGTGACTTGGTTTTTATAAGTCGTTGTATTATAGTTATAAATATTATGCAGATTGTGTGTATAATATGTGTTGTAAAGAAGAAATTTTTTTTGAATAACTGTTTTAAAACTTATTTTCAAAACTTTCAATCATTGTAATATATAGGTACAAAGTATTTATGTGTAGTTATAAATGTGTTTTTGAAAATTTCTAAGTTATACTTATGGATATTTTGCAGATAACATATGTGATTTTTTTATGATTAGGGACAAAATATTAAAATATAGATGAAATTCTGTTCATTTGTTGTTAAATTCGAGAATTTGTAAAGATTTAAACTCTCATTTTTTGGCTCATTGTGGATTTACAGGTAGCCATGAAAAATCTACTTTATTATCATATATATAAATTTATTGGATATTACCATCTATTACATTTCATAATTATATTTTTTAGTATGTTTTTTCTTATTACATGTTTTTACAAAAAAAATCTATTTTTAGAATATTTATGCAACTGCACGTTATGCCCTACTAGTATATATATATATATATATATATATATATTCAGGATATGATAACGTCGTAACAATATTTTCAAAAATTAGCAAAAGTCCCTGAAGTTTTAATCCAGCAGAGTGGATTTAAGGCTCAATTAACATACATTACTAGCAAGAAGTACTTGAAGAAAATAGTTGAGTCAATGTCAAAAATCTTAGACAGCGATGATGAAAAAGACTCCCTGCATCAAGTCAGAGTATCTCCATCACAACAAGCCACATCATTACTAGTTCAACTGGCCTCTCCTTCTGAAGCTCACCAGGCTTCACCTTCTCATGCCGATTCACCTTACCATTCAGTATATCTAATGATTCTCAAGATCCATTTAATCTGAAACTTACAAATTATGACTCTCATATTATTATATGATTTGAGAAGACGACTATTTTCTCAATTATTCAACCTGACAATCACTTTAAAGTAGAATCATTATTTTTTTATATATAAATAAAGTAGAAACATTATTGATTACAAACATTATCTCTTAGATCCACTAGTGCATAAAGATAAACAACTTTAGACATTATCATATTATTATTTAACTCCACTTAAGAGCATTATTGATTCCATGACTATCCACCGACGCGTGAAGACAAAACTTCATATCTAAGCCTCCGAATTATTGCACAGAAAGGAAATATATTTCGAATAATTCAAGAAAACAATTCCCTTTATCATACGGATATACTCAATCGTGGATAGTTTCAAAATAGAACGTAAATAATGGGAGTTCAGTTGGGAGTGTGTAGGCCAAGCAAAGTGAAAATGAAAAATAATAGATCATATTACTATAATTCCAATTGAAGAATATAAATAATTAAAATATATCATTTTATCTGCTTATATTTTTACGATAAATAGTAATTCACATTCTATCAGAGTAAAAGATTTAAATTTAAATTATAATTCTACACTTCACCCAATTAATTGTTTATGATTCATGTTCCTTTGTAAACAAACGTAAAAAAACAAAAATACTTTTAAAATTGGTCTCAAACTTTGTAAATACTTGTTCATGATGTTCATGAACAAAATTAAATGATCAGAAATCTTACATCACACATATATACTTAATCAATATGTAATTTGTTATTGTTTACATTCTATCTTAATACATAAATACGTAGTATAAGAGCCTGTTTGGGATCGAGTTTGAAAGCTTAAAAAGTACTTTTAACTATTTAAAAGTTCTTTTAAAGAAAAAAATGATATGTTTGGTAAATTTATAAAAAGTGTTTTAATTACCTAAAAAAGCTGAAAGTCTACTTTTTTAAAAAGCACTAAATTGAAGCTTTTATAGAAAAGCTCATGCATATAACTATATATTTTAAAAAATTAATATAACTAATTTGAAAAGTACTTTAGATACATGTTTATCAAACAGTAAACAACTTTTAAACTATAGAGTTTATTATGTAAGTTATAAGCTATAAGCCCTAAAATTATAAGCTATATTTTTCACCATAATCCCAAACATGCACTAAGACTTCCTTATAACATTTCTCAAAATATAATTATTAAAATAAACGAAAATTAAATCAATCATATATATTAGACATTAATTTTAAATCTCATTTTAATTTTTCTTGTTTAAAATCTACCTTATTGTCATATTATAAAATATTTATAATATTTTTCAATTGTCATTATTTTGTTTTATTTCATCAAGCGTCAGATTAATTTGTAATAGCATTAACATTGGTTTAATTAAATCTTAGATAAAGTTTGGCTAATATGCCATTTGTTGGCTTTTGACTATTCATTCAAAAATTAAACCTCAAATTGGATTAGTCTTCTTACTCCTTATAATAATAATATATGTGAGGGGAGAAATCCTCAAGGACGGTGCCCGGGATAAGACCCACGTATAAGGCCTGGAATGGGTCGGGTTGGCCCGGGAAAGGGGACACATGGCAGGATACATTGACAAAAGGACAAGAGGTGAGCAAGATGTCTTGACACCATAACTGGCCAATCGTACACCATTGTCCTTGACACAACTCTCTGGACGGCATAGGAGAATGAACGTGCCTAGCTAGAACCACGCCACATTTAATTGAATTGGAGCGGGCATGCCATGGCAGCGGTCACGTCGCATTCAATACGTCCCGAGAGTTGGTACGCAACAGCATGCCCCCAAGGTGCCAGCGACAAGCATGGTCAGGTCTGGCAGGTCTGTAGGGAGGCAGGAAGCTTGCAGGGACACCCGATCCCTTTACAAAGCCACATACCAGTCACCATCACCTCGTAGCTCACTCCGACTAGGTATAAATACCCATCTCTCAGCCAAGAAAGGGGTTACTAACACTCTTGAATACTTCTACTCTCATTCTCCCTAAACTCTCATTTTTTCATTTCATCTCCTACCTCGAACTAATTTGAGCGTCAGAGGTACCATGACACCCCAAGCCCCTCATTCTCCATTTTAGCAGGAATTAGGGCCCAAGCCCAACAGTGTGGAGTTGTCCTGGCTGCAAAACACAACATCAACCATGACGCCGTCTGGGGGATTCTATTTTCTATAGTAGCGTGTCCTTCGTATACCGGATACAAAACCCTCTCAAGCCTCATGATGTGAAGAAGAACAACCCGGGCATTCCGCAATATCCATCTTCTAGTCAGCTTACTCTTTTAGGAAGTTAGCCTGTCCCATCCAATGAATAACACTTGTATCTATCTAGCACCCTCTTCCCGCCTTGCTTGGGTTCTTAGCCTTTCCTGCCCTTCTAGCTGCTAGTAGTTCCATGAGTAAGGGGTTCAGCCCTTCTTTACTATGTGCCTAGATGCAAGTTGAATTATAGAAAGAATGATTCTATTCAATCAAGAGTTCCCTAGCTAGATGGTTTTGCATCGAGAATGAATGAATGAAATAATGGAGTCTTAATAAGAGTAAGGAAATGAGCCTCTACGAGGCTATGGCGCCCCCAAAATAAAGCCGGACTGTTGGGGTTGATGGGTAGAACTGCGTTTGGTTTGCTCCCTCTGAGATGGAGGGTACGAAAAAACTCGATGTAAGTGGGTACAACCAAAGTAATACATCGGTGTAATAGAATTACCACCTCCCACCCATTCTTCAGTGCTAGAAGGAAGAATCAACGAGCAAACTGAAATGATACGGAAACTCATGGAGGAGGTGGCAGCTTTTCGCTAGGAAAATATCTTTTTGCAAAGGGCCGGCGGGGAATCGGAGGGAGACCAGTAGAGCCACCACTTTGAGTCCCACCACCCCCTCCCCCCGAGGTAGCAACGGCCGAAGAAGAGCAATGTAGAATGCGCCTAGAGCTTCGAGAGCTCGGGGATAACTACGTAGAAATGGTCAAATGGCTAGGCACGACGTCCTCGATAGACCAGCTCCTCACCAGAACGAAGCTGCCATACAGTGTCGAAGTCATGGCAGTCCCTCTTCTTCCGAGGTTTAAAGTCCCCCAAACAGTGTTGAAGACTTGAGGGTATACCCAGCAGTGACTTCGAATGTCGTGTCCGCAGTTTTGGTCCACATTGAGAGGAAAGATCAGTGACCCGTGTACTACATGAGTTGTGCGTTTCGAGGAGCCGAGGCCAGGTACCCCCAGATGGAGATGTTGGAATTTGGGTTAGTCATCGCCCCAAGACTTCTTAGGCCATATTTCCAGGCTCACCCGATGAAGGTACTCACCAATGTCCCCTTTAGGAAAATACTACAGAAGCCCGACGTGTCAGGCCAGATGACAAATTGGCAATCGAGTTGAGTGAGTTCAACATCAAGTACCTCTCTCGCATAATGATCAAAGGGTAAGTCTTGATAGAATTTGTGGCAGAGTTCTTAGACTTCCCTGAAGAGATATCATTGCACCCCAAGACAAGCCCTAACAGGTCTACATCAATGGCTCGTCCTGTCGTGTTAGGGCGTGTAGGGGTCAGATATCATTGCACCCCAAGGCAAGCCCTAACAGGTCTACATCAATGGTTCGTCCTGCCGTGTTAGGGCGTGTAGGGGTGCACATTATCACGTAGTCTGAAGAAGAGCTTAACTAGGCGATTAAACTCGGCTTCAAAACCACCAATAATGAGGTTGAGTACGAGGCGCTACCGATAGCGGTAGCCAAGTCGTTGGGAGCTACCAAAGTCAAAGAAAGAGCCGACTCGTAGGTGGTGGTTGGTCAAGTCATGGGACAGATCGCCACTAAGGGAGAAAAACTGAAGAAGTACCTCCAGCAAGTAGGAAAGGAGTGCGCCTCTTCATATATTGGCACATCCAGCAGATAACGAAGGGAGAAAACCACAAGACAAACTGTTTGACAAAAGCCAACTCAGAAAAAGAAGAGGCACCCCTCCCGGATCACATCATAGCCCAAACGATAGACATGCTAGCCATTGGGATCAACATGTCCACAATCCAATCATCATGTCCATCAGAATGGGCTATTGGCATTATAAAATTCCTCAAAGGGGATCTAGTCTCGAACGATCTGGAGGAAGCGCAAATGATCAGGAACAGAGCGGCACGCTCCACATTGGTGGAAGGAATCCTTTATATGAGGGGATTTTCAAGCCCCTTTTGAGATGCATCTCACCCCGATGAAGCCCAGTATGTGCTGACCGAGATACACAAAGGAATTTTTGTAAACCATTCAAGCGGAAGAGCGCTTGCTGCACAGGTGACGTGCGTGGGGTACTACTGGCCCAACTCCCTCCAGGACCCAAAAGACTTCGAGAAGAAATACTCTAAGTGCCAAGAGCATGCACCAATTCCTCACTATCCACCAGAAGAGTTGACCTCCATTATCTCCCTTGGACCTTTGCACAATGCGGACTCAACCTCATCGGCCCTTTTCCCTAGGGCAAAGAATGAGTGAAGTTTGTAGTGGTGGTGGTCGACTATTTTATAAAATGGGTGGAAGTAGAGGCACTGGCAACGATCACAGCCCGTACCATCACGAGATTCCTTTTGAAGTCCATAGTCTCCCGATTCGGGATCCTTCAAGCTTCATATCAGATAACGACATGCAGTTCGATTGCTCCCATTATCGGGGAATGATGAGCAAAACTCAGGATCAAGACCAAGTACTCGTCTCCGGAACACCTGCAAGTAAACAGACAAGTAGAAACCACCAACAAGATGTTGCTGAACATTTTGAAGAAAAGGCTAGGAGATCAAAAGGGAAGATGGGTTGAAGAGCTCCCCAATGTGCTATAAGCCTATCGAACTTCCATCAAAACTCCCACTAGAGAAACGTCCTTAGCACTCGTCTACAGGACTGAAACTGTGATCCCAGCAGAGGTAGGATTGCCCACGTATTGGATCCAGCACTTTAAAACAGACTGTAATGAGGAAGGACTAAAAGATAACCTGGACCCCTTAAAAGAGAAATGAGAAGAGGCAGCAAGTCAAACAGTGAGCAACAAGCAGAAGGTCGAACGGTACTTCAACAAGTGAGTCCAACCCAGAGAATTCAAGGTAGGAGACATGGTCTTAAAGCAAATGAGCGTCACCACTCAAGAAGAGGGAAAGCTCACACCCCGGTGGGAAGGGCTCTGCATAGTAATAGCTAGTGGTGAACCCGACTCATACAGATTGAAGGATTGGGAAGGTCGCGAATTGTCCCATCCGTTGAATGCTGAGCACTTGAACAAGTATTTTACTTAACTTCGTAGCCAGTCGGAACACAAGTCCCTTGACTTTCTGACTTTCGTGCTACAAGCCCAATCTCTGGACTGGCCGCGATGCATTGGCTAAAGGCCAGAGCCTCCTGAACTCTGCCCCTTCACAACTAGTTGGAACATAAGCCCCTTAGCTTGCCGACCTTTGTGCTACAAGTCCAGTCCCCGAACTAGCCATGGGGTATTGGCTAAGGGCCAGAGTATCCTAAGCTCTATCCCTCCACAGCCAGTCGAAACACAAATGCATTGATTTGCAAACCTTCATGCTACAAGCCCATCTTTAGACTAGCTGTGATACATTGGCTAAGGGCCAGAGCATCCCGAGCTCTGCCCCTCCATAGTCAGTTGGACACAAGTCTCTTGACTTGTCGAAATTCATGCTAAAAGCTCAGTCTCTTGACTGGCTACGTTCAATTGGCTAAGGGCTAGAGCCTCCTGAGCTCTACCCCTTCACTGCCAGTCGGACACAAGTCCCTCGACTTGCCGACCTCCGTGCTACAAACCCACACACGAGGGAAGGGCTCGCCATGCAAAGACAAAGATTCCAAATAAAGAAGAAAATGAGTAAAGCGAAAGAATGCCAAAATAAACAGAAGTACACGAAAGATAAAAGGGAAAGTTGACTTCATATATATGCAAATGAGCCAAGTTACAAAAGTTGGATTACAAAAGAAAGAAAAAGATACAAGCAAAATATGAGGGGCCCAGAGCCTGTACAAAGGAGCCTAAGAGGATGAAGAAGGGATGCTTGAGGGGAAATGAGGGTTTTCTCAGTTTTCTAAGGTCCTTGACAAACTCGAAAGCCAGAGGGTCCGGCTCCAAGGACTCTAACTTCAAGGTGTTGAGATCCACATTGGAATTTTCCCGCAGAAGGTCCTGAAACCATTCAAGGCCCTCCATGTAACCGTATCCCCATGTACTCGGTGCTCCTCTAAAGGCCAGATATCGTATTGATGGCACGCAGTAACTCGATTTCGAGACTGCGGACTTGGGCCTCTCTCCGTTGCACCTTATCCTTCTGGAATTGAACCTCCTTGACTAGGGAAAAATGTTTAAATATAAGTTGGGTGAGTCGCCTAATGGCCTAGGCCAACTGGCTCTTCTCCCCCCAAAGCGCTAAGACCCCCTTCTGAAGATCCTCCTCTCACCTTTAAGAATCCTTCAACACGTCCCGAAGGCATCGAATATCCATGGAAGCCTGGCCAGCTCCACCTTTAGCCTGGACTTCTTCCGCTTCACCAGCTGGACTTTGTCCCATAGCTTCTTGTGACGCTTCTTCAGGTTGTCCATGTCCTCCAGTAGCACGTCACACTTTACCGAGACAGCCTTAGTTTCCTTTTGGGCCTCATGACGAGCAAGGATGGCGAGGGATCAGAGTGCTCGGGCTTCCTCCTCAAGCTCCCTGTGCTCTTCAACGATGATGCCACCCAACTGGTTCATAGCCTGGAAAGGAGGAAGGCGTTGGAAATACAAAGGGGAAGTCCCATGTGAAAGGCTAAGAGAAAAGAGAGTTATACCTGCACAAAAAGATGCCTCAACGTTTGAGCCTCCCTCTTGGTCGCCTCCTCCCGGGCCTGAACGAAGCCTGGGACAGTAAAGGCACTACCTGCCAAAGGCAATATAAGCTGCGGTACGTCCCTGACGGGCTCTTGTGAAGGGCCAACCCCGAAGGCTTCTGGAAAAATGGGCTCAACTGGCATAGGAATCCCTACTCTCGGGGAAGATCCTTCAGCATCGGGAAGTCCCTCGTCGGTCGTAGGGCCCCCTTCCTCTACTGATCATGTCTTGTCTTCTGGGGGGCTAGGTGGAGGTGCCTTCTCAGGAGAAATGAAGTAGGAATCCACCTTTGACTCTAGAGAGGATCGACAGGACAAGGACAGAATGGACACAAAGCTGTCGCTAAGCTCCATGATGAAGGGGGAGCTCGAGCCCACTTCCTCCATATCATCTGTATTCGGGACCCTTGAGTAAGAGGGGCCCCCAACATTTGGGAAGACTGAAGGGGCGACGCCTTCCGGAATAGGGACCTCCAGGAGAAAAAGGGAGACCAGAGACTCGATTGGAGGTGGAACTAGGGGAGCGGTCTCTTGAGCAAGGGACTCTTTGAAGGAAATGGAAGAGTCCATCGTCGAGCCCCTACGAGGGGCCGACTGAGAGAAGGCATCAGAAAGACGGCTCAGAAGATTCTTCGTCTCTATTCTCTTAGCAAGGAAAGTCGGGATGGTAGGCGCTGGCGGAAATGACGTCGAGGTAGACGTAGAAGACTTTGGTGGCGGGAAGGAAACGGTTCCCCATGTAGAAGTAGCAGGGGTCAGTAGGTGTACCGGAAGCGCTCCCTGGGATCTCCTAACCTCAGAAGCCTTTTGAGTGCAGGAGTGTCTGGGCGGCCCGCGTGCTGAGATCCCCTGCTCTCACTCTTGGGGGACCCCGAGAGGAAGAAGTCGGGACCTCTAATTTCGAGGCGAACGCGTTGGGACCCCTACCCCCCCCCCCCCGGCTTTGCCTCTTAAAGTCTTGTATGGGGAGGGGGCCTAGTCTCTTGGGCTCAAGGCTAGTGATGCTCTTCTCGAGAGAGGGCATCTGGAAACTGCACAGGCTCCTGTCCAGTCGTAGCGCCCGATTAACCGACAGAAACTCCGAAGCTGTTAAGTCAGGATACTCCTCCGAGCTGGCGCTACCCTACGGTCGATAATGCAGCTGGCCACCAGGAGGCACCAGGCATTTGGATGAAGTTGTGCGAGGGCCAACCCTAAGAAGAGGACGACGTCGCAGATGGGGCGGCAGAAAGGAAGCCGGAGCCCGTTCGTGAACATAAGGGATAATGAGCCACACGACTAGCCATCCCGTTAACATCAACGGCAGACTCACGATAGTCAGGGACCTCCAAAATCACCATCGAATGGATGTTGTATTTCGCCCTGAATGCTGAAAGGTGGTCGGCGATAACTGATGACACCCAACTTTTTCTGGCAAAGTACAAAGGCTTGGAGGATGAAGAACTTCTTGAAACCATCAAAGCAGAAGGAAAAAAAATGAAGAACGCTGCTGGAGATAGCGAAGGAACTAAGTACGAGGATAGAGGACTCGACTGAGAACGACATGGGATTTGGAGCGAGGAAGAAGGGAGCAAACAGAAGCAACAATGGAGGAGGAAGCAAATGACGAGTACGGAGGAAGAATGGGGCCTTATATAGGCTCATGCACGAACCGAGGCGTCGTTTTACGTTACAAGCAGGTGGCCTCGGGAAGCCCAAACAGCATAGGGCTGCGAGGACGTGGGGTGTGCCATCGGACGTGTGAAAGGTATTGCCCAATGAAGAGCCTGGGTGTGGGCAGACGTGCCCTGCAGAGTGCAGCCTTCGGAAATAGAGAGGCCTCAAAAATAGAGGCAACGCTAGCATTGAATGACTTGGGCAAGTGGCCTCGGGAAGCCCAAGTGGCAGGGAACAACATAGACAAAAGGGCATAACGTCGGACGCATGGAAGGCACATGCGAATGAACAGCCTAGGGCGTGGGTGAACGCGCTCTATCCATTTCAATTGTCGGAGACATGGCACCCAGAATTGAATGACCTAGGTTGGTAGCCTTAGGAAGCCCAAACGGCACGCAGCAGGAACGCACCAAAGGGGATGCCCTCCAAATCCAACAGTCTAGTGCTGGAAAGGCAAGGGAATGTCCTTGCGCACTAATTACGATGAGAAGAAGAAGAGATGTTTGAAAATTGTAACCACATGAATGCTAGGAATTTGTGGGGTATTGTGAGGGGGGAAATCCCAAGGGTTGGGCCCGGGATAAGGCTCGAACCAAGGCCCACGGATAAGACCTGGACTAGGTCGGGTAGGCCCTGGAGGCCCAAGAAGGGGGACATAAGGCAAGGTACACTGATAAAAGGATGAGAGGTGAGCAGGACAGATTGACACCATAACTGGCCGACCGTCAGGGACACCCCCGTCCCTGACACAGCTGTCTGGACGGCACAAGAGGATGAACGTGCCTAGCCAGAACCACGCCGCATTTAATAGAACAGGAGCAGGCACGCCATGGCAGGGGCCACTCAGCATTCAATGCGTCTAGAGAGTTGGCACCCAATAGCATGCCCCCTGGGTGCCAGTGACAAGCATTGTTAGGTCTAGCAGGTCTGCAGGGAGGCAGGAAGCTCGCAAGGACTCCCGATCCCAGTATAGAGCCACATACTAGTGACCATCATCTCAGGGCATATCCTGACCAGGTCTAAATACCCATTTCTCAATCGAGAGGGGTGTTACTGACACTCTTGAATTCTTCTAGTCTCATTCTCCCTAGACTCTCATTTTCTCTTTTCATTTCCTCCCTTGAACTAACTTGAACGTCGAAGGTATCAAGCAACCCGAGCCCCCCATTCTCCATCTTAACAGGAATCAAGCTCGAGCCCAACAGCAGGGAGTTGCCTAGGCCGCGAAACACGGCATCAACAGTATATAATTTTTTTCTACTTTATAATTGTATTTTAATTTATTTTTTTAAATAATTTATTATCTTCATTTTCACAATCTCAAAGAACGTATATATCAAAATATGTAATACCTATCCGGAAATCGAGATTAACTTTATTCTCAAATACAAAGTATCATAATATGTACAAAATTAGTTTCTTGCTTTATTCAACAATTTAGAAATCAAAATATACAAAGAATTTTAAAATTGTGAATAGAGGTGCAGTGAAAATTGTTACAATTTAACAAGAGGGAGAGGGAAAATAATATTAAAAATTAGATGACTAAGTTATTGTTTACTTAAATATATGGACAATTATTATTGTGATACCCTCGCAACGATAGGTGGTGTATAAGATTCCATATTGATTAGAAATTAGAAGTTCTTACTCTTTTAATAGTTTAATAGACCTATAATTATATTATTACCTAGTCATTTTACAGTATAGGCTCAATGGTGATTTATTATTTTATTAGAGTGTCATAAATGATATTAGAGCTTATCACAATTAGAAATATGAGATTTGAGCCGTGCAGCCTCCATACTGGGTGATAATATATTGAGTGATATGGGTATGTACAATATGAAATTTCACATTGTTAAAGATGAGAAATTCTAACTCTTTATAATATTTCAATAACCAATTATTTTGACAACTAAGATAAATTTTATATACCAGATGACGGTCTCGTTTGTTTTCACAGATGAGATGAGATAAATTGAAATAAAAGTTGAAAGTTGAATAAAATATTTTTAGAATGTACATTTTTAATATTATTTTTATTTTGAGATTTGATGAATTGTTTATTTTATTTTATGTAAGAATTTTAAAAAATTAAAATAATTAGATGAGATGAAAATTTTTATAAAAGTGAATGAAGATTTATCGTTAATCTATTCTTACGAAGTTGATGTAGACTCAAAAAAGTTCAAATCCTTATGAAAAAAATAATTTTGCCTCTCAAGTTGTCCCGCTCGTTAAATTTTGTTATTTAAAATAAAAAAATAATATAAAAAAAATAAAAATAAAAGCAATGTATACATACCAAATAACATACATATACACACGAGATCTGACTTTATCTCATTGACACCAAAGTTGTGACATATTTCGTCCATGTTCTCAGAATCTCACATGGCATTTTTCTTTAGCTTTTACAGAGTGGTGGGATTAGAAATACTGTCGTTTTTCGTGAAATCTCTTTTTACTGTTTTATTTTTTGGCCTCTTTCACATTGGGTTCCTATTTGAAATTAGTAATCTATTATTATTCATTTAATATTTATAATGTATTTAAAATTCTTTATTTTTATTCTTAATTTAAACTGGCTTAGTGGCTTTGGACTTATCGACACAAGTATTGTTTTTTGAGGAGTGATAGGCTAACCTTTTCACATCCAACTTTAAATATAATAATTTTTTTATTAAATTTAAATCTATTAAATTAAAAATAAAAGTTAAAATAATATTGTTTTATTATATAATTACAAACAAATTATTATTCTTTCTTTCTTCTTTTTTCATTTTTACCGATCAAAAAGTAATATCTAAAAGAAAGATTTCCTGGCCAATGGCCATTACCATACGGATGTTTTTTCTTTTATTGCATATGAAGCAAAGTTTCGTAAATATATTTCGAATAATTCTAGAAAATATTCCTTTTATCATACGGATATATTTAACAAAAAGTAAAAATTTCAACAAAATACTAAATAGATAAATCTCGCACTTTCCCTCTATAAAAAAAATAAGTTTCATCATAAAAAAAATTATAAAAGAGCTATTTTTTTAATGAAATTTACTTTTTTATAACATATCTGAGAAGATTTGCAGACTTTAAATTTGTATTTAGTATTACTATTCAACAAAAGAACGGGTGTAAGAATTAAATTTGTCAGAAGTTCCGTTTTACTGTTTTTTATTATTTTTTTTCACATGATTTTTAATTAGATAGTGATAAGTAACTTATATTACCTATTTGCTATTTCATAGTGTGTTTGAAATTTTTATTTTTTTATTTTTAAGTATTTTTTTAACATACTTAATTATTAAGTAAAAAAAATATATACAATTTCATTAATAATCACTTCTTTAATTATTAAGTAAAAATTAAAAATAATAAAATAATAAACAAATAATAGGAAGTAACAAACTTATCATTATCTATATTAATTTAACTGCGTCTATAATTGCTTCTACGTAACATTTAACTGTATCAATAATTGCATCTAAATGGTCTAGGATTTGTTTTGACACGGAGAGAATTTCATAATTTTCAAAACTTATCATATAAATTTTATTTTTAAATATTATTCAAATATAGAATATTCTTTAATTTTAGAATTTTAATTTTTTTTATCTAATTATTATACAAAGACAAAAATCAATATAACTTTTATAAATTTTAATAATATTAAAAAAATGTATTCAAATAAATTTTTAATTTTATAATATTTTGATTCAAATTTAATTTCTCATTATTTTTTAAAAAACAATCGAATATCTTTCTTCCAATCATTTCATCACTATTCACAACATTATCAGATAATTGCCCCAAACTAATTGCATCTACCTAACATGTAACTTCGTCAATAATTGCATCGTCAATTCCGATCAAATAATCGAAATCATGAGGAATTTCCTCATTGACTTTTTGCAGACTGTGGGATCAGAGGCAAAGGTTAGTGGAAATCATGATTACAACCTGGTCCCCATACAGCATTATCAGGAGAGGAGAGATCGAGTTTGGCACTTGTGTTTTTGTTTTTCAGAAGAGAGATTGGTTGAGGTTTGTCTGTCTGAGAAAGAGGGAATGCTGGACACTCAGAAGAACTGAAAGAAATAGTCGTTGATCTTGCAAAATTAAGAGGTGCATGCAGCTGACTATTTTCTCCCTCACGTATTCTTATTAATGCATGGAAAAAAACTACATTTAAATGGTCACAAGCTTTTTAATTACTTGTTCATGATGTGTGTTACCTTTGTAAATAAATGCCAAAAAAAAAAAAAGAAAAAAACTTTTAAAATTGGTCCCAAATTTTGTAAATACTTGTTCATGATGTTTATGAATATAAAGAAATTATCGGCATCTACTATATATCTACATGTTGGTCGTTTAGATCTCCCCTGCCATATATAGCCTTCTTTTCCTACAACGTGGTGACATCGATCAACTAGCTTGTTTTTCTGTGATATTCCAAAAACTTTTCCTTCATTTTGGTACTTTTAAGAACATGGTGCTAATTATAAAATATATAAAAAATAATAATTAAAAAAATAAAAATAAAAAATAATTTTTTATTATTTAATTTAAAGATGCATAATTCAATATGAGAATTTTTCTTAATATACAAAATTAATTTTTTAAAAATATAATTTTAAAGATACATATAAAGAAACTAATGCTAGTGCTCTTAGTAAAAGTTTTGACTAAGAGATCCCTTGACTGCAAGGAGGAATTGAAACCTCCAAGAGGGTTACTATATTAGTTGGACCAAGTATATATCCACTTTCTTCCACAGGAAGAAGACGTAAACCAATTTTCTTAGAATAATTAAACACCTCAATAACTTGTAGGACTTTGGCTTCAGTCATTCTTGAAAGCTACAATCTGAACACAATTTCTTGATCATTTCGGAGTGTCTAGGCCAAGCAAAGTGAAAATGAAAATAATAGATCATATTACTATAATTCCAATTGAAGAATATAAATAATTAAAATATATCCTTTTATCTGCTTATAATTTTTAAGATAAATAGTAATTTCACATTCTATAAGACTAAAAGATTTAAATTTAAACTATAATTCTACACTTCACCCAATTAATTGTTTATGATTCATGTTCCTTTGTAAACAAATATAAAAAAAACAAAAATACTTTTAAAATCGGTCTCAAACTTTGTAAATACTTGTTCATGATGTGTATGCATCTGGTATCCATAGTTAAATCAATCAAGTTATACTCTGGATTAAAATCTAATGAAGAAAATTTTATATAGAAATCTTACATGACACACCTCTACTTAATTAATATGTAATTTTGTCATTTTTTTAAATTCTATATTAATGCTTAAATATGTGTGTGTTTAAATAAGACAAAAATGATAAATCACAAAGCGGAAGTGTGTGGTCACATATTAATTAGGTAGATGTGTATGGTGTAAGACTTTTTTATAGCATTTCTCGAAATCTAATTATTAAAATGAACGAAAATTAAATCAATAATATATATAAGACGTTAATTTTAAATCTTATTTTAATTTTTCTCTTTTAAAATCTACCTTATTGTCGAGAGATAAAATATTTATAATATATTTCAATTGTCATAATTTTGTTTTATCTCATAAGGGTTAAACCAGTGATGTCGGATTAATTTGTAATAGCATTACCATTGGTTTAGTTAAGTTCTTAGATAAAGTTTGGTTAATATGCCCTTTGTTGGCTTTTATTAGTCTTATAAATAATATTAGAGTTTATCACAATTAAAAATATGAAACTTGAATCGTGCCACTCATGAAAAACTCACCTCCATATTGAGTGATAATTCTTCCATTTGCAATGAGGCGAATGCTTTTGAGTGGCCATCTACGAAAAAAGATAAGAATGGCGATGTGAAGAATTAAAAATGTTTGTTTCAACAAGTATAAAAAATTCCTGTAGTAGGTTAATTCTTCAATTTGACCAATTTCCTCGTATTCAACATGATTTTTTTTTTTTTTGTGCATTTCTAATTTTTCTCTAATCAATTATCAGCTGGAGAATTTATTATCAATTTGCCCAGAGAGATTGTCCTGCAGGTTTGAAGTTTTTGGAGCTTCACACTGCTGAATGGCACCTTTGAATTTTGTTGATATCAATAAATCGATTCTTAAAGCATTATCCAAATTAAAAACAAAAGGATAATGCTTTATCTCCTGCTGGGGGCTTCCGCCGGAGTGTTTTTAAATTTTTTTTATATAAATTGTTTTAATAATTTAAAAAAAAAAAGAAAATTAGTAATATTATTAAAAAAATATTTTCTTAATCATGAAGTAAAATAAAAAAATAAAAATTTTTTTTTATTTTACTTCGTGATTAAAGAAGTATTTTTTAATAATTTTTTTAACTTTCTGATTAAAAAAATGTTTTTTAATAATATTCTAAATTTATTTTATTTTTTTAAAATATTTAAAAATATTAAAAAATCTATATAAAAAATAATTTAAAAAAATATATAAATAAAACGACACTACACCCAGCGGTAGCTCCCAGCGGGCGCTGTAGCAGTATCCTTTTAATTTTCAGAGGAGAGAGATTGGTTGAGACTTGAGCTGATTGTCTTGTATGAGAAAGAGCGAAGGCTGAAAACTCAGAAGACCTAAAACAAGTCCTTGATCTTGCAAAATTAAGAGGTACTCACAAATTTCTTCCCGACTTATTCCTTTATTAATGCATGCAAAATAGTCGCGCCTCACCGGCGAAAGCCCTCCTCCCTTTTGGCCTCACTGTTAGAGTCTCTCTCTCTCTCTCTCTCTCTCTCTCTCTCTCACACAGCATCTCCCTCCTGATCTCTTGTTTCTCTTCCCTGGGGTTTCCTTCACCGCCCATTGCCGCCGCAGTCCACCAACCACCTCCGCCACCACACCTCGCCGATCGACTACCTCCGCTAGCCACCTTCATTTCAAGTTCCTCTCTCTTTCTCTCAACTTTGCCTCTCGGCTCTCTCTGTTTCAATTTTTCTAAGGCTCTAACCTTCTTCCCTTATTTTCTTTATTTTCCTCTTTTTTTCAGTCACTCAAGGACACAAAAAGTGTGCGTTCGTTATTTCTGGCTCGGGAGAACTGAATATCACTGCTCTTTCGGAGGTACATGGATCTTGGGCATTTGTTTCTTTTTTTTGTTAAAAATACTTCAAGAGTAATTCTTTTTACTGCTATATATAGACAATAATTGATCAAGGTTATGTTTTGGGAAAATCTGGAGTTTGGGATTTTAGATCAGCTTCATATGAACTTTTATTTTTGGCTATCCCAATGCCAACTCTTGGATTTGTTCCTTATTGAAAAGTATTCTTATATCTCTCATAGCTTGTCTCTCTATTTTTTTGTGGTTTTTGTTTGATCTGCTTGTGATTCGATGGTTTTTGTGATCTGATGGTTTTATGGATTTTTGTGATCTGACTTGCAATTAGTAGAAACTGGAAATTAAATTCAGAAACTGGGTTGAATATTGCATTAGCAGTTAAATTATTAGCCAAAAAACCCTCCATTGCTGGGGGCACACTGGACCCCACCTTCCCCGCGGGGGGGGGGGGGGAATAGGCATGAAGCTTATTTCTATGTGTACCTGAATAGTGGATTTGTAATGTATTTTATGAGATGAATTTATATCAACTGCAAGCAAAAATTTAATGTATTTGTGGTTTAATGGTGGCAGTTGGTTGTAGAATCTTTATGTATATTGTTACTCTGCAGAGATAGTTGAAAGAGAGAGAAAAAGATATGAGAGAATGTTTGACCGGAAGAGAACACCAAAATTAGGGCTTTCCTACTACTCATGTATTATTTAAGGTTAAGTATTAAATTACACATTCATATTTTTACTCATTGGGTTGAATTTTTATTCCTTGGGTTTGATAATTCTTTCAATAAGATCATTCCATTAGATTTTTGTTGACCAATTGAACGGAAATATGCTCACATGGCATGTCACATGGATAATAATGAATGTAGTTCCTCTACATGCCACAATTATGAGACCTGCTGCAATGATTGGTACACTTCGTAAAACAATATGGCTTTCTTCCGCACATTGGGGATGGAAATACCAAGTATGTCTTGAATCTATCATTTGCAATCTGGTGATAAATTATTTTTGTTGAAGTTTGAAACTTATCATTGCTACTCATGGTGGTTGTTTATTATTTTTAAATGAGTTATTGACAATTTCCTGGCAAGGTTTTTATGCAGAATCCAACCTGTATATGTTGTTGATGTTGCCGGTGCAATTGCAGCCTTAAAAGATGATGGCACAAGCATGAGAAAAGTTTATGAGCTTGGTGCACCAGGGGTCTTTTACTACTATACATGAATTGGTAAAAATTCTCTTCCTCAATGTTCTAGCTTTTTTTATAGGTAAAATAAAGTTTTATTAATAAAATAAATTGTTCTGCCTGTTGCATTGGTATGATCTGATTTTTACCAAGATCTTCCCACGCTGTAGGCATAACTTATGTATGACATGATTCGGGAATGACCTCGCTATGTCAAAGTTCCTTTCCCTCTTGCAAAGGTACATAGATAAACGACAATATATTAAGGCTATTGGGAATGAATCTTTGGAATATTATCGTTCAGTGACATTGACTAACTCATTTTTAGTTTTTATTGCTTTGTGTGTGGGTTTGTTGGCCTTTAGCAACCATTATTCAGAATATCTGTAAGTGATTAAGTTATCAAACATGAATTATGAGTAAAAGAAAAAAAAAGAATTATGATTTTCGTTAAACAGTATTTTGATAGTCTCTGTGCTTTGGAAAATGGTTTTTGTAAAATATCTGTACATGGTAGTGATTTGATTTTTGTAAGTTGTTGTATTATAGTTATAAACATTATGTAGATCTTGTGTATAATATGTGTTGTAAACAAGATTTTTTTTAAAAAAAAAAGACATAAATCTGTACGTTTATAGTTAAAAATTTGAAACAAAACAAAATTAGTCATAGGGCACGTGTGTAGCGCACGTTGCCTTTTACTAATATATATATATATATATATATATAGATAGATATATATGTAGACGAGATCTGACTTGATCCCATTGACACCAAAGTTGTGACATATTTCGTCCATATTTTCAGAAGAGTAATAATACACAACACATTATATAATATATTGTATAATAATGTGTTAAAATGAGGATATTTTTATAAAATATTTTATAAAAATAATATCATTTTATAAAAATATCTTCATTTTAACATATTATTATACAATATATTATATAATATATTGTGTTTAAATCATTTTTCTTATCAGAATCTCACATGTCATTTTTCTTTAACTTTTACAGAGTAGTGGGATCAGAAATACAGTCGTTTTCGTGGAACCTCTGTTCTTTTTCACATTAGGTTGCTATTTGAAATGATTAAACTGGCTTTGGACTTACCGACACAAGTATTTTATTGAAGACCGAGGAGTGATAAGGAGTGATAGGCTAAGCTAAGATAAGATGAACACAAACGACAAAAGTGTTCTGCAGGATCAACATGGGCACTAAAAGACAAAAGGAAATGGGGTTAATAAAACAACCAACTAAACGCTTTTGTTTTTGTTTTTGAGAAGAGAGATTGGTTGAGACTTGAGCTGGTTGTGAGAAAAAGCGAACGCTGGAAACTCAGAAGAGTTGAAACAAGTCCTTTGATCTTGCAAAATTAAGAGGTGCTCACTAATTTCTTCCCCAATCATTCCTTTATTAATGCATGCAAAAAATTACTTTTAATTGGTCACAAATTTTTTAGTTAGTACTTGTTCAAGATGTGTGTTACCTTGTAAATTAATGAATCAAAAATAACGAAAGTACTTTTAAAATTGGTCGTAAACTTTGTAAATACTTGTTAGTTCATGATGTTTATGAATATAAAGAAATTATAGGCATCTAGCTAGCTACTATATATCTACAGTTGATTAAAATCAATAGTATATAGATCACGAGATAATTTGATACAAAAATCGTGTTGGTACGTAGTTGAGATCATGTCCCCGGCCATAACCTTCTTTTTCCTACAACATGGTGACATCGATGATCTACTTGCTTGTTTCTCTGAATATTCCAAAAAAATCTTCCTTCATTTTGGTATTTTTTTCTTGAATATCTTTTTGCCCCAATTTTCGACTGACTTTTTTTCTTCTTTGATTGGTAAATGGGCAGGTGGCAGATTTCCTCCCATTCTTTCAGTATTGCTTGCAACTTTTAGTTTTACATCTCATACAACATTTGGGTTCACAAAAGAGCATTAAAAAAATTACAAAAACCGAAAACTGCTTTTGGAGAATGGAAATTATTTCGCCAATTGTTGGAATCATAGGAGAATACTCGGTTCGTCCAATCGGAAAACAGTTTGGCTATATTGTTTCATACAAGAGCAGTATTGCAATTCTTGAAGAAAAGTTTCAGAAGCTACTTGAGAAGAATGATGCAGTGAAACAATCTGTTGATGGAGCCGAACGGAATCAAGAAGTAGCCTCAACTGCAGTTAAGACGTGGCAGACAAATGTGGAGAAAAAAATTGAAGAAGTGGGTAAATTCCTTGGAGAAGATGTCAAAGCTAATAGGATGTGCTTGAATGGTTGGTGTCCTAATTTGAAGCTATGCTATTCCTTGGGTAAGAAAGGTCAGAAGAATACTCATGTGATCGACGAGCTGCTAAAAGAATGTGAAAATGAAAAATATGTTAGGCCGTACAATAAGACATCTCCATCGGAAGTGAAATCATCATTATTCACAGAACTGTTTAAGGATTTTGAATCAAGAAATTCAACTATTGGAAATGTTTTGGAAGCTTTAAGGAATGACAAGATAGACATAATTGCATTATGTGGTATTGGTGGGATCGGAAAGACCGAAATGGCCAAAGAGATAGCTCGAAGAGTCGAAGGCGTCGATAATTTATTTAAGAAAGTCGCCATTGCAGTAGTGTCTCAAAGTCCAAATCCAACAAAGATTCAAGGCGAACTTGCGGAAATGCTAGAAGGTTCTAGACTTGATGTAGAGAATTTACCACAAAGAGCAAATGAATTATATTCAAGATTGACTAAGGCTGAGAAAGTCCTTGTGATATTGGCGTTTGGGGACAATTTGGTCGTAAGGATCTAGACGATATTGGAGTTTATCGTGCTGTTAAAGAAAATAAATGCAAAATCTTGTTGACATCAAGAAGTGAAGAAACTTGCAATCAGATGACAAATAATATTTTTTCAATTGGAATTTTATATGAAAAAGAAGCTATGAGCCTTTTTAGAGAGATGGCAGGTGATTGTATCAATACTCCCAATCTAATCCCAATAGCAAAACAAATTGTGAAAGAATGTGCAGGTTTACCCCTTGCTATTGCGGTGGTTGGAAGTGCTCTTAGCAACAAAAGAGATAAAATTGAGTGGAGAGCTGCACTTCACCAACTTGAAAGGTCTATCCCACAAAATATCCTCGGTCTGGATCCAAAGGTATATTTCAGCATAGAGTTCAGTTACAATTACTTAAGAAGTGACGAAGACAAATCATGTTTTTTGCTATGTTGTTTGTATCCCGAAGATTATGATATTCCGGTTGAACATTTAGTTAGGTATGGAGTTGCAAAAAGGTTTCTTAAAGGTTGTAGTATTGTGGAACAAATAAGAGTACACATCAACACAATAGTTCGGAATCTTCAAAGATCAAATCTCTTGTTGCATAGCAAAGAGGATGAATGTGTCAGAATGCATGATGTTGTACGAGATGTTGCCATATCAATTGCATCTAGAGAAGAACATGGTTTTTTGGTAGAGTTGGATAGAAGACATGAAGAATGGCCACAGAAGGATACATATGAAAGTTACACCACAATTTCTCTTTCATTTGGAGAAATGAAAGGGCATCTTAATGGGTTGAAGTGTCCCAAACTTCAGCTTTTGCGACTATCCTGTTTAACAGATTCAAACATGATAAGGCATCATGAAAGGACACAGTTACCAAACAATTTATTTAACGGGATGAATGAGCTAAAGATGTTGTCTTTGCAAGAAGATTACTTCTCCTTGACGTCATTGCTACCATCAATCCGAATCCTCGAGAACCTTCGCATGCTGAATCTTGAGAGTTGTTTTTTAAGAGATGTGTCAGCAATTGGAAGCTTTGGAAAACTAGAAATTCTTAGTTTTCGTAATTCTAGCATCGAGGAATTGCCGTGTGAAATAGGAAATCTTAGTCAATTGAAGCTGTTGGATATGAAGGGGTGTCGTTCTCTACAACGAATTGCAGCTGGTGTCTTATTCCGTTTATCTCGACTACAAGAGTTGTACATGGGAGAATTCAAGAATTGGGAATGTACAACTACGATGGAAGGAAATGGAGAAGGAACAAGTAATAATGCAAGCCTTGCCGAACTAATTTCTTATTTTGGTCAAATGACGGTTTTAGAAATTAGCGTACCAAGTATCGGGTTCTTGCCAAAAGGATTGCACTTTAGTAACTCCAGTTTGAGATTTAGGATAAACACTGAAGATGATATGAGATATTTATTTGAAAATGCAATTAGTCTCAAATGGGAGGATGCAAGTCATCATTGGAAAGTACCTGAGAGTACGGGTGTTTTTGGCAACCTAAAACTTTGTCAAATTTCAGGAGAGAACAAATACAACGTCTTTAACAACGATCAGGTACGTACATCAAGACTAAGGTTTATTTATTATTATTATTATTATTATTATTATTATTTATAACATTTTTAAAACACTTGGTCTTCTTCTATTTCTTATCATTTTAACTATTAAAAAGTTTCTTTTTATTTATTTATCTCCATATTTTAAGTTTAAACCTATAAAAGTAAAAAAATAAAAAATAAAAAATAAAAAGTGAATCTTTTTCATTTGTCCTTCTGCCGTAATTTTTTCTAGTTTCATAATTACTAGTTTCATTAAACACTGAGTTTTTGAGCCACATTGTTATTTCACAAATTATCTTTCATGCATTCCAATTTTCACCTTTTACGTCGCTTTAAAAATTAAATTTTGGAAAACTTCACTTTACATTTTAAAAAACTATCACTCATTTTTCAAAGAATACTAAAAATTATTATTAAAACTAATGATTATTTCATTTTAGAGGTTAAATTTGATGATAAAGCTCATAGGGTGATTGAATAAATTTATTTGTCCTTACTATAAATTATAATCTACTCAGTTACCTAACTACCTTAATTAGTTGACAACAAGAATTAAAAAAATGATTTCTTGTTCTAAAAGAAAGGCCACCGTGGGGTGCCCCTCTTTTCCTCTTTTATTAATGATTCTTAATAATTGTGACTTAATTAAATACAACTTAATGTTTCTACTTAGAGAGTTTATTAATTAATTGCATTATAGAGCAGTAGTACTACTTTGGGCTGGTTACTGCTGTATTACTAGACTACTAGTGAGCTCCGGAGTCAAAGGCGGCATCACGCTTTCCGCCATATAATATAATCAACAAACTAAGAGTCAACTGATCACCGACTACTTTTGGCCCTCTCCCAACCATATAGTTTTTCGGGTGAGTAGATATAAACGTAGGAAAGATAAGTCTCGTGCAGTCTGTTAAACATTACTCTGTTAAGACCCCCTTTTGTAAATAGTGCTTGTAATACATGAGTA
The DNA here is from genome assembly GCA_003123785.1 of Pterocarya stenoptera. Classification (NCBI taxonomy): domain Eukaryota; kingdom Viridiplantae; phylum Streptophyta; class Magnoliopsida; order Fagales; family Juglandaceae; genus Pterocarya; species Pterocarya stenoptera. The sequence continues at coordinate 153,941 of QEOT01004364.1, forward strand.
ATGTAGATGGTAATTAAGAGCAGATCTATGAAATATTGCATGAAAATCGAAATATATAACTTCCTTATATTTTTAATTTAGGTGCTCAAATTTAAGTTAAGCCTAAAACTTTCCTCCTATATATATGATCTACTTTTGACACAGTCTTTTTTTTTTTAAATGTTTTGGTAGGTTCCATTGACAAAGCAAAATGAGCCAAATGTGAGTGAGACTGAAAATCAAACAAAGATGTCGTCTCTATTTTCATACTACTTGATTCAAAGTTTGGAAAATCTAGAAATACTTGACGCAGAACAATATGGTTCATTGGAAGTGATATTTGAACTTGAGGAACTAAATGCTGAAGAAAGCAGTATATTAAATAATTTGTCACAGTTGAGATTAGTACTGTTACGGAAGCTGTTGCATATATGGAAGAAAGGTCCACGAGATATCAAGGGCTTCAATAACTTGAGATTGCTAACAGTATGGGGATGTCATAGTTTGAAATATTTATTCACACCATCCATAGCAAAACTTCTTGTGAAATTAGAAGAAATAAAAGTTTGCTTCTGCGATGGAATGGAAGAAATCATTGCAAAAGAATCAGGAGACGAAGAGAAAAGAGATCATGTGATTACATTCCCTCAAGTGAACACCCTCAAGCTCGAGTTTTTACCAAAATTAGAATGCTTTTGCAATGAGGCTATTTCTTTTGAGTGGCCGTCTCTGAAAGACATGAAAATGTATAAATGTGAAAAATTAAAGAGGTTTGCATCAACAAGTATGAAAACACCTAAGCTAAAGGGAGTGTATACGGAGTTTCAATCTGAAACTTTTCAACCAATGATAGAAGGAGACCTGAATACCACCATACAACACATTATCAAAGGAAAGGTACGTTACCTAGCAGGTTTCCCAATTTGCAAGAGATATTAAATGTGAGTATATATAGAGGTATTTTAAGTTTCTGTTTTCCAAATTTCAGGCGAATTTATAGGATATCTCGCAGAGCTCCAGGTCTCCATAGCACAGGTTAATTCCTCAATTCGATCAAATTCCTTCTTTTTTTTTTTTTTGCTGCATTTCTTAGTTTTCTCTAATAAATTAGCAGCTAGAGAGTTTATTATCAATTTCTCTCATCATGTGAAGTGTGAACGAGCTCCCCCAATTAAATACTTTGCAAAGAAAATCATATTAAAGCATCGGTTTCTTTCTGTGGGTTTTGCTTGCCCTGCCCTTGAGAGATTGTCTTGCCGGTTTTGAGTTTAATGAGCTGCTGAAATGGCACCTGTGAGTTTCGTTGATATCAATAAATCGATTCCGAGATGCAAAATTGCGTCTCTCGTGGTTGGTCATTTCATTGGGCATTTCCAATAATTTGCCGTATAGTTTAATCTCACAATTCTGCTACGTACGTACGGTCTCAATTCAGAACCTCATTTTCGTTCCTCTCTCTCAGAAAAGCTGAGATCCTCATTTTCTCTTTCCTCCATCCTTTCTCACATTCCTCCGCCCAACTTGGTGAGTTTCGGCCTCAGATCAGCCAGTCCTGAAGCAATTCTGATAATTGGCATAGACTCATATTCATCATCTTGATAGGCATGTACACATTCAAATGGTTCATTACCTTGATAAGGGATAAAATTTCTGTTTGACTTGTGGAGCCTGTTGGTCCCCATTTCCAGATTTTTTTGGTTGCCAATAATGGTGCTTGCTGGCACTTTAGAATTTTTCTTGCATGGGATCAGGTGATGTGACGAGAAAATAAGTTCTAATTTTCTGCCATCTTAATGATCTAACTGATCTGATATTTTTTAGACCCGCATGGAGCAATGGGAGAGATCTGTGGAGTCTGCCTAGTTTGCCGCAAGGTTTTTCATTCCAAGGATATTGAGCATGTGCTTGGTTTGGTTGGCTCTCATCCTTCACAATTGGTATGTCTCCTCACCATTTAAGTTTTATTTTTGGTCTGCATTGAAATACAAACTTTCCACGATAGACCTTGCAAGAAGAATGGGAAAAAAAAAATGCTCTGCTCAATTACTGTAGAACCAAGCAGCAGCAGCCTCCTATACTGAACTTATGGGGATTATTTACTGTACTCCTTTATTTTAGGTTATGTTATTTGGACTGAAGTTTTCTTCTCAGGCGCATGTTGTATCTATTTTTCAAATAATATCTTGCCTCTTAATGATTAAAACCCAACTGCTGAAGTGCCGGTTTTGCAGCATTGTCATTCAATTTCTTTTAGTAAAACTTGATAATTTGGATTTAATGCAGACGGTTTTTTAAACTTGGCTGTGGTAGTATTTTGTTGGATCGGTAATGCTAATTTATTCCATTGTTCGCTTATATCAAGTGCCGCTGAAGTCACTATTTTTTTCTTTGATTCCAGAATGCTGATGATATCAAAGTAGATCACAGTGAGACGCTGCTAAGTTGTAGTTTGATAAGAGCAATTTCTTAATGGTTTTAACACTTCACCCTGCAGACTAAAGCAGCAAAACCAGTGCTGGGAAAGTGCCATCAGGAGCCAAAGAAGTTCTTCCTTATGGGGATTTTTCACATTTGTTGGAGGGTACAATCGTTACATTCAGACAAATGAGGGATTCGGTTAGTGAATTCTAATCTTACAATTGTAACTTTAAGCATTACCCTACAACACCAGTGTTAGACTGAAGAGCACTTATCAAACTCTAGCACTTGCTCGCTTAGGCGGGGATCGTTCTTCCGGAGAACATTAGGCATTACCTCGCAATGCAAGTACTAAATTCGAGCATTTATTTGTTAAGAATTTTTACTAAATTTCCTATTCATTAAAACATTGAGCAAAACTCCCCAAAAAAGGGGAAACAAGCTCTAATTTATTCTTGTAATAAAACCTCACATCTCAAGGTCGGATAAATCATAGGAGAAAGAATAGGGCGTAATTGATCTTCATGAGCTGAGTCTTTTTGCCTCGTTGCAACAGAATGTTTCTGTATCCAAATGCAGTATCAATTTTTTCCTCCTAGACGAGAAATTTTAATTATTTTAAGTACAAAATTCGAATTCCATGCTTAGCTACTACTGTATGTGTGATTCTCTCTCTCTCTCATTTGAGGCCTAAAACTCTGGGCAAGAATTTAAGGAAGTTTTTTTTTCCTAGTGGTTGTATGGCCTTCTTCAATATGGATATAAACAAGATGTTTGCTTGAAAACTAAATGTGGATATTTCAAATGACATGAATTCGGCACATTACTTCCCCTGCTCTTCTTCTTATTGTGGTCCTGTGGAACATTTGAAAGCTCAAAGATTGTATCCATGCCATAGATTTTTTTTTTTTTTTTCCTTTGTTATATTAGTTTTCTCCTAAATGATAAATTATGCTATACATTATTTTGTCGAAAAAGTAATGCGTGCCAAAATTTCTCCTATAAAATGTTTTTGTTTACACTACACCATAGTTTCTATATTTTCACTTGAAACCTACTCTTTGCATTTTCTCTTTAGAAATTTGTGACGCCTCTCTCTCACTCTCTCTCTCTTTGAAATTAAACTAATCAATCTTGCATTGTATGTCACTGCACAATGCATATTTTTTAGAATTTGTTTAATGGAATGCCTCATGATTGGTTGTGTCCCTAGTGTTTTGCTGCATGTGGTCAGTTTTGCTTTGTGTTTGGATAAGAAAGCTCAAGCTGTTATTAAGTAGAATTTAATTAACTTTACAAACTTCTCTTGTAAAGTCGATTTAATTAATTAATCAACATTTCCAGTTTAAATCTCGAGCAATGGAACTGGATGGCAAAATCGATTGAGAAAGATGATGGTGTTGCGGCTACAATTGATGCTTTGCATCGGCATTTACCTCCAGAGCTACCTGTACCTACTGCATTTTTGGAGAAAGATGGACAACCAAACCGTCTGCAGTGGTTTTTTCTTCAAATTTGGGGAAATGGTGTTGCGAGTTAGATGACTAGTATAAAGTTGGAGAGGCTCCCACATGGAACACACAAATAGAGCTCTGTAGTAGAAAATGGAATTCATTTTCAAATTCTATACTGTATACCTTTAATACCTCTTTTTTTGGAGTACATTGCTAGTTGGGGTGTGATTACTTAAATATGCCCCCAACTCTCGTTTTTCTTCTTTCTGTTTTTCCTCCTCCACAACTTTTCATAGTTTGGGATTATATTGCAAAAGTATCATCAGCAAAAGGGTGATAATTAAAAGGGAACCAACTCTGCAGGTAGTGCATATGGTGCTACAACACTTCAATCAGTTAAAAGATTCAAATCTACTAATTCAACACTGGTTCATAATTGGGGAAATAAAAATTCTCTCCCTCTCTCTCTCTCTCTCTGGGAAAGAGACAGCTTGAAAAATATTATTCATAACTCATCCCAAAACAGAGGTTCTAGACGGTTGTTAGGCCTGCTTGAGACAGCTTGCTTAAAAATTCTGCCAATGAACATGGTATTACTTTTTTGTCACTTGGTGGTGGCAATGAATCATTTTTGCAGTGAGTTCTGCTGTAAATTGCAACATGTCCAATATGAAAATTGATTTGCCTTTGTACTAGGGAATTTCTTCACCTAGTTCTTCTCCATCAGAGCTCAGAGGTAACTAAATGCGAGTAAATTTTATGTTTTTTCATTTTTTAAATATCCCCATTAGAATCTAAGTTATTCTTTACAAGTTTTTTCATTTTCAGAGTATGCAACTAAAAACTTCACTAGTTTCTAGGAATGTAAAGCTGGAATCTGCTTCCATACCATTGGGGAGTGGTTTCAAAGGAAGGTAGAAATACTTGTAAAGAAATGAACTTTGATGGAAAAATGGCCCAGCAAGAATCACATGCTTCTCTTGGCCATTTTCCTTTTATTCTTTTTCAGTTTATCTTTCTTCTTTTCTTTTATCAGAACTTAACGAAATGATAGTGAGTTACTGTTGTAGAAAGTGAACCTGCACTTGCTTACATATCCTTTCTTAAGATTGGTTTGTAAGGAAGGTAGTAATGCATATGAAGAAAAGAACTTCATCGACAAAATTGCCAAGAAAAGAACCAATCCTCATTTTCTTGCGGAAGGTGTTTAGACTCATAAGTAGAGATATGGAATTTTGCTCGATATCGCTCTGCTGCTCTGCTCTTGTTTTCCATCATCACTTCTCAAATTCATACCTACATTGCTCTGATATAAATGTATATATATATATATACATAATTCTCTGCTTTCTAGAGGCCGTAAATGTTAGTCCCAAAAACTTCCCTTCTTACCATTGATGTTTCTTCATCATGGTTTTGTTCCAATTCACAGCTCTTTGCTTTTTCAATGTAATACTTCTTTGATCTGTAATTGTGAAAATATAAATGGTAGACAATGTCTCGTAGGCTATTGTTCCTCCTTGGCACATGTCGGTTTAGGACTTTGTTTTCCTTTTTTTCGCTTTGTGGACTTGCCTTTTTGCATCTCATACAGAGCTAATATTAGATGATATTACATTCTCTCAGCTTGGGGGTATTGGCGTTTCCTTCTTGTTTATTCTTTCTTATTCAATGAATCTATTTTTTCATAGAATCCAAATTATATTCATCTATTGTATTGGCGTTTCGTTCTTGCTTTCAGCAGCCCTGCATGCACTTTCTTCAAGGTTTTGTGTCAAAAGGGTGGCTGTCTTCCGCGTTGCCTAACAATTACTGGAGATTAAACACTATGCACACATTCAACACTTGTAGAAACCCACATTTACTTGATATTTGCTTTTCTTTCCTTCTTCCTTTTCCTCTATCTATTTATTCACTTCATTTGGAGGTATAGATGCAAAGATCGTGATTCAAATATTTTTGTGGTAATTTAATTCAATGCAGAAGAAAAGGTCAATTACGATAATCTGAGGCTTGGAAAGGGTGAAACTTTTATGTGGTACCGAACTATGACTAAAGTTATTTTAGCCATGGAATAACGAGGAGTTCTTTTATTCTTTGGCTGTGAAAGCTGTCTACACACCCAAAGAAATTGTCATATCTGTCAATGATTCTAATTCAATGTATCACCAACTTTAAAAGAAATTATCAAAATCAAGAGGGACAACGGTCTAATGGTACCATATTAATCCACAACTCCACTTCTGGATGTTTAGAGGTTAGCACTGTTTCTACATTTTTGGGAGAAACTTCTCCCAATTCTCTTCCATACCAGTTCGATCTTTCGCAAATTGAAACTCGGCCATGGAAGTGAGATCATCCCTCGTTTCTTCTTTCTCCTTCAATGTTTTTTTTTTTCCTTCTCTTTTTGGGTGAAGATGTTTAGTCTAGAGTTGATGAAGAACAAGTAATTGGATAGGTATAGCTGGGATATTGGTGATTGGTAAGAAGGATTTCAAAAAGGGAAAACAACTGATTTTGGACGTGAAATTAATGTCCACCGAGCGTACCTGTGACCATGGATGTAATTTCTCAATATAATTCTATATGTTTGTTTATGCACACGGATGTCCGTATATATCTACCGCAATACTCTTCTATTAACATGAAGATTGAGCTTTAAATTCGGATCCACTATTGTGATTGTATAAATGGGTTGAAACTTCAATCAAAAGCTAATATATTGCATGTTTTTCAATTTATTATCGCGGATACTCTAAGCTAACTTGTTTATGGTAGAGAAGCCGGCTCTAAATATTCTTAGAGAGAGAAGCTCTACCTTTTTCTCTAGAAACCCAAACCAAAAACCACCTCAGAGGGGGGTGGGAGCTCCCTCCTCCCAGATGCAGTTTCTCCAAGTGTTTAATTTTTCTGTCGGTGTTTTGGTTTTGGTTTTTTCCAGTCAAAGCATGGAGTAACGGCGTTTGATTTTTCCAGTGGCTAGGGACATCCATGCACCCCACCGTGGGGTTCCTAAGCCGTCGATCTTTCAAACTGATAAAGGTTTCGCCAAAAGGAGCGGCGCGTGATCCACACACACAGGTCAAAGTACGTGCGTGGCCTCCACGCGCCACCACACAGAGGGCTCTGCTGCGCCACACGTAGCGTTTTTGGGGTTAGCGATTTCGGTAGCTTCAAGATCGACAGTCCAGCACACTCCTAGCGTGGTGTGTGTCCTTCATGCGCCACTACAACCTCCTTACTTATTATTTTTTCGGTTTTCAATGTATTTCAAGTTATTGGACTTGGTGAGAAGGCCTTGTATTGTTCGTTGGGCTCAACCAACTGCTGGACGATTGAAGCTTAATATTGACGGTGCCTCACGTGGAAATCCAGGATTAGTGGGAGCAGGGGGTATTTTGAGGGATGCGGAAGGAAATATGAAGATGGCATTTTCTGTGAATCTGGGGCATGGCACCAATAATTTTGCAGAACTTTTGGGGCTGTTGCATGGCATTCGGATAGTGAAGGAGCAAGGTGAAGTGGATTTGGATGTTGAACTTGATTCTTGGTTGGTGGTCCATTGGATCAAAGAAAAAAGATGCAATAGCTAGTATCTTGAGGACTTTTGGGAGGAGGTAATGCAAGTAATGCAGGGCATGAATGTTCACATATATCATATTTACTGAGAAGGGAATAAAGCAGCTGATTTCCTAGCGTGTATGGGAGCGGAAGGGAGAAATGGGAAGTGGTGGTCGGCGCAGGAGCTTCCTACGTTGCTTAGATGTATTTTACGTTTGGAGAAAAGTGGCTTTCCATCTATTTGGCTAGTCTAGTCTAGTAGGTTGAGCAATGGGGTTTTGTGTTTCATTGTGTTTTTGTTGAAATTGTGTTTGGGTGGATCATTGTAGTTTTGTTTCTCAAGTATTTTCTCTGTTTTCCTCCGCCATAAGTGAGGGATAATAAAAGTGGGAGGGTATCACTCATGGACATGTGATGCCTTCTCTTTGATTAAAAAAAAGAGAGAAGAAGTTATTGGACTTGTTGATCTTCGGAACATACGGGGGATGGGTACTTCTAAGAGAAGGTTAAATAAATTGGTGAGAAATCATAAACCTGGGATTATTGTTGCGGCAGAACCATTTTTATCACAAAGACATGGAGAGTTTTAAACAAAAAATGCAATTTGAAGGTTGTTTATCAAATGAAGTGCAAGGGGGAAAATTGTGGATTCTTTGGGCTTAGGGGGTTCATGTAGAGTTGGTGGAGGCGATGAATCAATTAATTACTATGGTTACTGAGATGCATAGTAAGAGAGTTTGTATTTTTTTCATCTATGCTAAATGCACTCAGGTGGAACGTAGAAATTTATGGCACTCTTTATCTAATGGGGTGAGGGGGCTTATGTCGTGGTTTGTATTGGGAGTTTTTAATATCATTAGAAATGATTTGGAACGTAGAGGTGGTAGACCAAGACAGGTCTTGGCAATGGAGGAATTTAATACTTTTATTGACTCTGCTGGTTTATCGGAAATAAAATATTATGGGAATCGATTTTCGTGGTGTAATGATCACGAAGAAGCTTCGCAGAGTTGGGCTTGCTCAAACAGGGTTTTAATTAGTGATGATGTGTTATCAGTTTTTCCAGAGGCTCATTTAGAATATTTATCTAGGAGTAGTTTTGATCATGTCCCAATGGTGATTCGCTTAAAAAATTTCTCAACACCGTATGGTTTTCCTCCTTTTAAATTCCATCAAATGCGGGTCAATCACGAGGCTTTCATAGCATGTGTGGTGGATGCTTGGGAGGATGGGATAGAGGAGAGTGGGATGGTTCGATTGGCAAAAAAGTTGAAGAGACTCGAAAGTATTTTGCCCAACTGGAATATGGAGGTTTTTGGGTCTATGGAACTAAATATTAGGCACTTGGAAGACAGAGTGGTGAAGTTAGAGGAAAAAATGCTGGATGGTTTTAATGAGGAAGATTAGCAGGATTACTTGGTAGCAAAAGTTGAACTGAACACTTGGCTAGGACGTGAAGAAACTCGATTACGGCAACAAGCCAAACAATCTTGGCTTGAGAAAGGTGAAGCCAGTGCAAGTTTTTTTCAGGCTCTCAATGCTAGGTCCAAAATGCATGTTAAGGAAATGAGATTTCAAGATGGCAGATGGCTGAAGACGTCGGAAGAGATCCATGATGGGGCAATCCAACATTTCAGCCAATTTTTGGCTCATAAGCAGGTGGGGGCACTTTCAGATTTATCAAGATTGGTGAAGCAGTTATCACAAAGGAAATATAACAAGAGGTTGTGTCAACTCTCTTCAATCCAAAACGTTAAAGATGCAGTGTTCTCCATTCCAGTTGACAGCAGTCCGGTGCCAGATGGGTTTGGGTCTGGATTTTTTCAAGCTTGTTGGCATATTGTTTGTAATGATGTGGTGGGGGCAGTACATGATTTTTTCTTTGGGGCTGAATTTCCCATGAATTTTGCAACATCTTTTTTTACTCTTATTCCTAAGGTGGAGGCGCCATCAAGCTTTGAAAAGTTTAGACCAATTAGTCTATGCTCGGTCTTCTACAAAATCTGCTCTAAAATATTGGTGAGTCGACTGGCTCCGATGCTTCCACGTATCATATCTCCGGAACAAGGAGCCTTTATTCCAGGCCGAAGCATCTTCGGCAACATAAGCCTCAGGAGCTGGTACATAGCATCAATAAACCTGTTTGGGGTGGTAATATCATCCTTAAGCTTGATATGATGAAAGCTTATGATAGTATTGATTGAGACTTTCTCTTACATGTTATGGCTCAATTTGGATTTTCTAGTCAGGTGTGTGGTTTGATCAGGCAGTGCATTTCCAACCCTTGGTTCTCCGTCGTCATGAATGGGGGTCCCAAAGGGCTTCTTAAAAAGTGGTTGAGGCTTGAGGCAAGGTGATCCAATCTCACCTTACTTGTTTATCATAGTTGAAGAAATTCTTTTTAGATTGCTTAAGGCGAAATTTGAAGAAAAGAAAATTGGTGCTTTCTTGCAACCTAGAGGCACATCGTTGATATCACATATGTTATGTGCCGATGACATGGTTGTCTTTGCTAATGGGAGAAAAGCATCAATGAGAGCCATAGTGGATACTTTTGTCTATTTATGAGCAATGGTCGGGGCAAAAGGTTAGTAAAGACAATTCTTCTATAACCTTTTCTAAACATGTCACTAATGCTCAACGGCGGTCTCTTCTACGAAGCACTGGGTTTGTGGAAGGTAGGATGCCTTTCAAATACTTGGGAGTGCTAATAATTTCTAGGCGAATGAAAGCAGTATACTTAGAGGAACTGGTTGGAAAAATAAAGGCACGGATGGAAGGGTGGAAAAATAAATTATTAGCAAATGGGGCCTGTGTGCTTCTTTTAAAGCATCTTCTAATGAGTCTCCCCATATATTTATTATCTACTGTGCATGTTCCTGCTTTGGTGTTGAAAAGTATAAATAGATGTTTGATTATTTAGTGAGATTGGGAGTGAGTGGCTGCACTCAGCAATGGTTTTCTTAGAATATTCCTACCAACCATAGAGGGATTTTACGTATGAAAAAGTTTGGTTTTCCTTGCATCAGGCTTGTTTAGTATGAGCGAGGTTGTTTTATCTTCGGAGTAGAGTTATTTAATCTTTTTGTTGGGTGTAATTCTTTTAGCCTTGTCCTTTGTTTATAACAGTTTTCCTCCGCCATAAGTGATGTTGATTAACAAAGTATGGAGGTGCTGTCCTCCCTTCCCAAAAAACAAAAACATAAAAGAAAAAATAAAAACAAAAAACAAAAAAACTAAAGCTATTGGACTTGTTGTCCATAGCAAGAGAATCCCTCTCCTCCTTTGGAGGATGGGGGATGGTTGTCTCGCTCCTCCTTTGGAGGATGGTGGATGGTTTTCCCATTCCTCCTTTGGATGATGGGAGTTGGATACCCTCTTCTCCTTTGGAAATTGGGTGATGGTTATCTCTATTTTTACAGAGTGTTATATTCTCAGACAAATTGGGATTGAAATCTTAGAAGGTTTTGTCATTAGAGAGCTTATAGAAGTTAAGACAATATCCGTCACAAATAAATTTGTGTGCAGGAAAGCCTCAAACAGATGAGTAGTTTGCAGATGAGTAGTTTGACTTGTAATCTAAATTTTTTCTTGTATTTATTAGTCACAATTGTAACTTCAGTTTCATTGAATGAAATGAAGTCTATTTTCGATAAAAAAAAAAATTATAAAAAAGAACTTGTTTATGATAAGGTTCTTTTTTTTTTAATTTAATTTTATTTATCACACAAATAAAATTTGGGTTTCTAATTTTAAGATTGTTGGACAAGTGATTAAATAGCATATACAATTGAAGTGATTAATCCATTATTTCTTATTAGTTTTAAGATTTTGTAAGTTCAAAAAATATCACAAACTGAAAGAAAAGAAATAACAATCCTGCTAGAGGCAACCGCGGTTGGGTACCTTGGGGAATCGGCTCCCCACATCAGCTGATATATTAATAAAATTAAAAAAAAAGTAAAAGTAGATGAAAACAAGAAAATCACTCCAGCCGAAGAAACTACTCCACCCACTACTGTTATTACAACAGTTTAGCTTCTCCCCACACACATTCTCTCTCTCTCTCTCTCTCTCTCTTCTCTGTTTTTGCAGGCGAATAGTATACCAAGAGAAGTCTACCCAGAAAGACCATTTTGGAAGAAGGGATGGAAATGAGTGTTTTTGTTTGGGTCCTCTCTCTGATTTATGCGAATAGCCTTTTGAGCCCTAGTTCTGATCTTACTCTCAATCAAGATGGTAAAGCCACATTGCATTTATCTTCTTTTTCCTTGGAGTTTTTGGTTCATGATAAATTGCTGGGGAGCCCATTGTAATGAAAGAAAACTTTCCCTTCAATTTCTGTTCTTTTTTTTTTTCTCTGTTTAGGAAAATTCTAAAGATGTTTGGTTTAAAGCTTGAAAATTTTGTGCAACAAAATGAAGCTTGGAAGTACTCTTTTTAAGTGATTTTTACATTCCAGGTTTGACATTATTGGAAATCAAAAGCACTTTGAATAACACTAGCTAGAAATGTCCTCAGTAATTGGAAAGCTTCTGATGAGTCCCCATGCAATCCCCCATGACCAACGAGTCTGCTTTATGTATGTGAGCCGAATATGCGATGTGGGAAGATTGCTCTGTTCCGNAATCCCCCATGACCAACGAGTCTGCTTTATGTATGTGAGCCGAATATGCGATGTGGGAAGATTGCTCTGTTCCGTGGGTAGACGAAGGTAACAACGTTCTGTGGGTAGCTTGCTCTGTTCAAGCATCTCGTTCGCGGTTTGGTATATGAAATGCACCGCTTTATTTGTACACGTGGATGCCGGGTACGCAAAAGGTTCCCCTAGCTGGGTGCAAATAGAATTTTTGAAGAAATAAACGATCGCATCTAAGATGTCGAAAAAAATAAGGGCATGTTAGGGTAACATGAAACATTTCTAATATTTTCAAAATTTCATTCCTAAAAGGCTAAATATCATTTAAACACAAAATACTTCTATATTTCATATTTTAAATTTGTCATCTAATTATTACCTAATCATTACTCAAACAAAAAAATCAACTTCTATAAACTTTAAAATAAAAATAATATTCAAATAATTTGTTTAACTTTATTAATTTATTTTCACAAATTCCAATACAATCCTTATTTTATAAAATATTTTTTATTTAATTTTTTTTCTCATTTTCGAGCATCCAATAAAAAATCTCCACTCAAATTATTTTACTACCAACATTCACAAGATCTGGAAGCATCCAAACTTGGCCTCAACTTTGTACATTTGATTCACTGTTGTTGCAACTCATTTGTTGAATCGCATTGGATATTTATTGGGAACAACGCTTGTTGCAAAAGGCGTGCAAATGAGGTTGACGTGGAAAAAACAAAACGATTCGTTTCATTCAAAATTGAAAACGTTTCTTCTCTCCTTATCGTTCAGCTCACATTTCATCTCCCCAGTTTCCCTCCCCAATTCCCTCCAGAGACTCTCTATGTTTCTTCCGCACGAAGCTCCCTTCCTCGACTAGAAAAAGTACAACTCTTACGTATAGTTTTTTTTTTTTTTTACAACCAAAATTACTGCATAAAGGCATATATGGCAAGCTTGAGGCCCTGGGCGATGAGGGAAGAGAAGAGGAAGAAGCTGAAGGAGAGGACCTCGAAGACGAGGAGCTTCCTGGTAACGTCGATACCGGCGTCGCAGGCCGCTTTGTTCTCGAGGTTGTGCTGGCCAAGGGTGGTGAGAGAGAGCCCCACGAAGACAGTGATGGTGAAGAGGGAGTTCACGTTGACAAGGCCGTCTATGGCGGTCAAGCTTAAGGGATCTGAGCTTAATGGATTCAATGAGGGGTCGAACAGTCTCAAGCCAAAGGGATCTGACGGACTCAACGATGGGTGGAACAGTCTGAAGTCAAAGGGGTCTGATTTCAATGGAGTCAATGATGGCTGGAGCAGTCTGAAGGAGAAGGCGTCTGATTTCAATGATGGCTGGAGTAATCTGAAGACAAAGGGATCTGATTTCTACGGAATCAAAGATGGGTGGAGCGATCTGAAGTCAGAGGGGTCTGATTTCAATGGGATCAATGATGGTTGGAACAGTTTCAAGTCGAAGATGACTGATTTTAATGGGTCCAATGATGGATGGAAGACTGGGCTTAGCGGCACAGGAAGTGGTCCAGTATTTGGCGGATCTCAAAAGATTGCTAGGATTAATAATGGCTTCATCAAGGGGATTAATGCTTTTGTGGTTGTTTGAAGGGGAACACTTTTGTGGTTGTTTATTATTTTGTTTTTTTTATTTTTATTTTAAGAAAGAGTTAGGGTCACCTGTCCAAAAGTGACCCCTCTCCAATTTTATTAATAACCCTTACTTGTGACAGAGGAAAATCGTGGTTACAAGTCAAGCATCTGGGGTACAAACGAAAACCCAGCATGTAGAAAAAAAACCAAGCCAAAATAAATAAAAAACCATGGAAAACAAAATAAAACCACAAACCAAAAAAACACACGAAACTAGCTAAAACGGAGTGAAGGCAACCCGGAGTAGTCCATGCGGATAAGACCACGCAACGCTCGTGGAGTCTCCATCAAGTGATAAACAACTAAATCACTACCAGAAGCCCCATGTTTGGCTAACAATCTGCAACTTTATTTCCCTCACGAAAAACATGATGAATTGAGCAATTCATGGAATTCATAATGTCCATAATTTCCTCCCAGAAATCCTCCAGGTACCACACCCCCCTCTTTTGCTCCTCCACCAGGAAATAACAGTCATAGAATCAAGTTCAATATCCACATAATTGAAAGATAAGGATTTACAAACCTGGAGCCCATGAAGAAGAGCTAAAAGTTCTGCCCGATTATTAGAACATGTACCAATGAACGAAGAAAAAGCATGAATTAGCTTACCATGATTATTTCTAATAATCCCACCTATACCTGAGGCACCCGGATTACCCAAACTACTGCCATCTGTGTTAAGGTTAACCATCCCGCCGAAGGCCGTTGCCAAGCAGTAACTTTGCAATGCCGGATTGGGGGGAAAATAGGCTGAACATGCAAACTTTCAAGTACCTGTAAATCAAAACCAGATATGTGAGAACTAGCATGCATATCGCGACAAATAAGACTAATTCACCGACGAACAGAGTGAATAATGTCAGAGGCAGATTCAAAGCGACCCTCCATACGCACTAAACAGTGCCTCCGCCAGATTCTCCAAGTGATAATCACTAGGAGAATTCCCACAATAATGCCAACTTGAGACGATAAAGTCGCACGGCCAAACCAAATCTTCACCGTGTCTTTCCAATTCCGGCCAATCGGGATCCCAAGGCTAGCCCCAAAATATCGCCAAACGGTGTTCGCAATATCACCTGCAAAAATAACATGATTTTGGTCTTCATAGTGACTGTTAGCTCAACAATTACAACGGGAGGTAATAGGAATGCCAATACGTTGAAGATGATGATCGACGCTAAGGGCCATATACCAAGCTTTCCACATATGGGTAGACATTTTAAGAGGAAGACTCTTATGCCACATCCAAGAGTGCCCCTCAATAGGATCATCCCGAATACGGACACAATCCCAAGCCGACTTAGTGGAAAACAAACCATTATCATTATTGGTCCAAATCAAAACATCCAAACTCGATTTAGCCTTACAAATATCCTCTAGAATACCATCAAAGTGATCCGGCCCCACTAACTGTAGAATAAAATCCACATCCCAATCATTATTTAATTTGCAATCCTTCACTTGAAGATGAGGATGCCTCCACAATATGCATATCATTAGCTAAAAGGCCTCTGTCCCGCCATTTATCATACTAGAAAAAAACGTTACCATCTTTAAGCCGCCTTTTAGAATTATCCAAGACCAAAGGAAGGGAGTTAGCAATTATTTTCCAGAACCTCGTACCCTTAGTTGGATCAACCAGGGCCCAAGGTTTAGAACCCACATACTTACCGTTAAAAAAATTGGCCCATAAAGAATTACCTTGAATAAGATTCCAAGCAAATCTAGCATGAAGGGATTGTTGCATATCATCGAGTTTCCTAAGAGCCAAGCCACCTTCCTCCATGGGACGGCATATAGAATTCCAGGCCACACATTTTTTTCTTACCTTTACCAGTATCCTCCCCCCAGAAGAAAGTACTCATCATACGATGAAGGGTTTCAATAGTAGATTGCAGGACCTGAAGAACAGCAAAAAGGTGAAGAGCCATACTAGAAAGAACATGACGAAATAAAATAAGACGGCCACCCGCCGAAAGAAATCTCATCTTCCACCCCGATATTTTCTTTTGAATATTAGACACTATATCTTCCAGATGCATCTTTTTTAGATGACCCAAAATAATAGGCACTCCAAGATATTTGAAAGGGAAAGATCCTTCTGAAAATCCAATCTTCCGTAATAATAAGCTTTTACGAGCTAACAAAATTTTTTGAGAGCAGTAAATGACAGATTTAGAGTGATTGATACACTGACCCGACCAACTCTCATATTTATGAAGCACAGATAAAATCTCCCTTAGGGCTTGAGAGCTACCATTAGAAAAAAGCACCACATCATCAGTATGCATAAGATGAGAAATTATGGGCGTATCTCGGACCTGTGAGAATTGACCAAATTTTCGAGCCTCCACACTTTGCTTGATCAATCTAGAGAGAGTTTCTTGAAGGATAATAAAAAGATAGGGAGAAAGGGGATCACCCTGACGCAAGCCCCGACCACCTTGAAAAAAATCTTTAATAGTGTCATTCATCATAATAGAATACCAAGGAGTCGAGATGCATGTTTTAATAAGATCACAAAAATTAGAGGAAAATCCAAAACAACGAACAACCAACAGAAGAAACAGCCAATCCACTCGATCATAGGCTTTAGCCATATCCAATTTAATCATGATATTACCACCATGGGCCTTCTTATTAATGGAGTGGACCATTTCATGCGTGATACTAATATTTTCAAAGATGCTTCTCCCCGGAATGAAAGCCCCTTGTTCCCACGATATCATTCGTGAGAGGAGACCTGTCAAATGATTAACAATGATTTTGGAGCATATTTTATAGAACACCGAGCATAGGCTGATAGACCTAAACTTATCGAAACCAGAAGGTGTATCAACCTTTGGAATTAAGACAAGAAAAGATACAGTAAAAAATCTTGGAAGCTGTTTAGAATTAAAAAAATCAGATATGGCTTCCAAGACATCCTCTTTCACAATCTCCCAACAACTTTTGAAAAAACCAGAACCTAAACCATCAGGCCCCGAGGAGCTATTAGAAGGAATAAAAGACAGAGCAGAGAACACTTCATTCATAGAAGGCACTGCACATAGAATCGAGTTGTCTGAATCAGAAATAATAGGTGAGATAAGAGTCGATAAATCAAGTAACAATCTAGTTAGCATGCCCTGCAAAAAATTAGAAAAGACATCCACAACCCCCTGATGAATACTCTCCAGCGAATTGAAAACCATGCCATTCGATTATCTCATGTCCACCACTCTTTTATGCCGTTTATTAGCAAGACATGCATGAAAAAACTGTGTTACGATCACCATCCATATGCTATTTTAACTTAGACATTTGAGCCAATCTAGTATCTTCACGACGGAGCCAATTATCCAATTCCGCATAAGAGGCCATAAGATCCCTCTCCGTAGATTCATCCCAGTTTTGCTGAAACTTCTTTTCAAGCTCCTCAATTTGCTGCTCAAGAGAATTAATATGCATATTAGTATGACAAAAAATCTGTTTATTCCATTCACGCAAGGCGACCTTAGTGTTCTTCAATTTAAACGCCAATTTAGTAAGCCCATGACCACCAACAGATGCAGACCAAGCCTGACGAACACACAACAAAAATTGCGGATGATCCACCCACATTTGTTGAAAATGAAAAGGTGAAGGGCCATAAGAGAAAAGATCCATCTTGAACTCAATAACCATAGGAGAGTGATCAGACGTGGTGCGCGGAAGATAAGAACAAACTGCATTCGAAAAATAAGAAAGCAAAGAGAAATCCATAAAAATCCGATCTAACTTTGCCCAAGATCGAGCAAGACCCGCTGCCCAGTACACCAAGAGAAATTTCTGCCCTTAGACTTCATCTCAACCAAACCACCTTGGTGGACCCAGTCATTGAAGTTCTCCATCGCCGCATTTGATCGAGGTGAGCCACCCTTTCTCTCCGAATTATTTTGAGTGATATTAAGATTCCCAGCAAAAAGACAAGGCTCCGATCCCATAGCTTGGGAACTAAGATCCTCCCACAAACTTTTCCTCTCATACATACTGTACTTAGCATAGATAATAGTACACAGAAAATGATAGGACCCAGTGTTAACACAAAGAGAAACAACCTGCAAATTAGTCCGCACCACTTGAATATCAAGAGTATTGTTCCAAAAAATCCAGATTTTACCACCATCAACTACATTCGAAGTAAAGTAATCAAAGTGTAAATAATGTTGCAAATGGGTAGCTTTGTCCAGAGTTTGGAACGGTTCCAAAACCGCAACCATCTTAGGCTTAAACTTACAATCTAAATTCTTCAGTCTACTACGAAAGGTACCGATGCCATGGGCATTCCAAACAATAATAGACTTACTCATAAAGACAAGGTAGAGGGACGGGTAATGACCCGAATGGAGCTTCTAACTTTCTCAAACTTTTTCTTTTGATAGTTTTTCTTAACCGTTTTACCTTCAGATTCCGAATGATAATCCTTAAACTGAGGGAGCACCTCTAGAGGGATATCAGGGTCAGGCTAGGAAGCAATATCTTCAAGATTATTGCCTAGATTTTCATTTAGAGTCCCATATGCTAAACAAGGTTCATTTTCCTCCAGAGCAATATTAGCAGATTCCTCCAGAATCGGAGGAGAGGGCTCTTCAACATTAAAAGAAAAAAATGCTATTATGGTTCAAAAGAGTACCTGCATCCTCACTTGGCGCTAACACCCCTCCATCATCCCGAACATTGACCTCCCTAATAATCCCCTGGGCAAGAGATGGTGAGGCATTGGAAGTTTGTTCGGGAATATCACCAACTGGTTCGTCGGCCTCTGTCTCAGGAGGAATAACCACGGGGTTGTTCATCTCACCACCCTGTGTATTACCAGAACTAGTTCCAGGTTTTGGTTCTCCTTTCTTACGGCCACGTTTCTACTCCCCATGCATGGATTTTCCTACACGACATGTCTTTGAATTATGGCCCTGAACTTTGCATTTTCCATAGTATGTAGGCAACATCTCATAGAGAACCTCTTGTTTCCTACTCGTAGCCAGACCAGGAGCACCAATATAGAAATAAGAAATCGGCTCCTTGGCAGCATCCATCTCCAAACAAAGTCTAGCTCCATCGGTCCAAGTCGCACAACTCGTGGGGTTGTCCCTGCGTATAAACCAACCAATAGGTGCAGTGAAAATCCGAAGGAAAGATTCTTGATAATAGTTGGGAGGTAATCCGGGAAGCAAAATCCACACGGGTACATTAGAAGGTTCGTGCTCCTCATTGAATTCTGGAGACCAGTGAAAAGCACGGTTAGCCACTCCATTCACTTCACAGGATTCATGGGACAAGGCTTTCACAAAATCAACTTTCGTAGCCATCCTAACGAAAACGTTGCGGGGCAGTTTCATAGAGGAGACCACAGGAGTAGATGACAGACCCCAATGACTAGAGATAAAGGCATGTATAGCATCTAGAGAGGGCCTTTGTCGAAGGAACTTGATCACTATAGAGAAACGGAACGACTCCGCTGATCGGGTGATTTCTTCTTTGGAGAACTGGAAAAAAATCTCGCCGTCCATAACTTTAGGTGCACGAGGGGCTACAGTAATTTTAGGAAGGGTTTGCGGAACCAGCCATTTCAGCAAAGGATTGACGGCCATAAGATTCGCCATCCACGGCTGCCATGCAGCCTCAACGAAAACAGAGGCCAAATGAAGAAGGGAACCTATGAAACACACGAAACCCTAGCAGAGCACGTAAGGGGCAGTTTCGGAAACCTAGAGCAATTTTTGTGGTTGTTTAAGAAAAACGCTTGTCGCAAGCTTACGATCTGAAGGAAAAACACCAGCCGAAGACAAGATCGAGGTCGAGCACCAAAGCGAGAATCCAAAACCAGAGTTTTGTTATGTTTTTCTATTTTTTTTTAAATATCAGCTGACGTGGGATAATGCCATGTCAGCAGTTTACTCGCCGTTTACATTCAACGATTGTACCTAGAAGAAGTGATTTATTGGGACCTTGCCCGAGCTGGCTGCAAGCACTCTATTAATACAACAAGCACCTCATTCATCCAGTCATGAAGCTAGCTGTGAAGAGCTTTGTTTTTGTTTTTGTTTTAATTCTTGGATATACATAATTCAATTTTCTCATTAATTGTTATCCAAGGACCAAGACTATCTAGGCTAACCAATGTTTTCATCTCCATAATTGGGCGATAATGTTTTGAGAATATCTTCTAGTCGGTACATCTGATGTAGGGTTGAGAATAGCATCCAATAGAATAAGGCCACGTAGCCCATCCATTACTGAAGGAATGGGATGCCACCGCACCGAAGCTAGTCTCTCCCTCTTTGAAACCAAAATTTTAAATATCGTTTCGTACCGGCTGGGACGGCCAAAATATGTCGTACTAGCCGAGTAGTCGGTACAGACAAGTATAGTGTTTCGTACCGGCTAAAATTTCGGATGTATCAGCCTGTACCAGCCGATATATCGAATTTCGGCCTAAATACATATTTCGGCCTTTACAATTTTTTTTTTTCATTTCTCCAAACTGTAAGCTCATTTTTTAACCCCCTCAATTCAGACCAGACTATTTATAATTTATTTACATTTATATATATAATTTATTCTGAAACGGTATCTGAAACTGTACCGGTACCGGTACCGAAATATCTCGTTTCAATGTCTCGACCGAAACGCTATTTAAAACATTGTTTGAAATCCAATCGCTCCGAAGCTCGTCTCTCCCCATAGCTCATCTCTCCCTCTTGCTCGTCTCTCTCTCTCTCTCATCAAATTCCCATCACATCGATACAGAAAAACTCAACGCCTGCATCTCGAAAATCCTCTTGCTCGTCTCTCTCTCTCTCTCTCATCAAATACTCAACGCAAGTAGGATTCTCATGTGTGAAAATGGTGATCAATTGTTCCTAAAAATAGAATAAGATCATACATATGGAGATAGAGAAGTACCTCTGGTCATATAACTATGAAAAATTTTCTTTTATTAATTTTATGGTATTTTAATTTAGTGCTCTTTTTGTGGATGGTGCAGAATTAAGTTGGATGGTGCAAAAGTACCTCTCGAGTACTTTTCATTCATTTCTGTATGGTAGCTCAAGGATTAGCTCTAATGAACTTTCATTTCATAACAGATGAAGGTGTGAACTGTCAACCAGAGCCAAAAATGGCTAAAAAACCACCAACAAAATGAACATCTTGTGCTTCAGAATCTTGTGGGCATGCATTTATTTGAAGGATATTGGGTTCCTGCAGGTCTAAATCTGATGGGAGTAATTGAAATTGAAAGATGGATACTTTTCAGTATTTTGCATCTATCCATTGCCATCAATTCCTACTTTTTCCCAGAGGATTTTCTTCATGTTGTTTTTTTATTTCAAGATTTTCTTCTGTGGGTGGCGATGGACTGCGTGGTGGTTGATTGCGCTGCATGAAATTGGTTGGCAGCGTTGGGCTGGCTGGTGGCGGCGACCGGTGGAAACTATAAAAGGGCAACCGGCAGCGTCTGGATGGGGTGGGAACGTCTGGTGGCTGGGTGAAATAATGGAGTGAAAATAAGTTTAGGGAATTTTGGAAAAAAATCTGATGGGTTGGTCCCATATAATGTTTTACTATATTATTGATGTGACAGTTTTTTATTGGATGCTGGTTTCATCTAAATAGCGGATGGTACCACTCCAAAACGGTTCTCAAAGTAATAAGACGTGGAGATAGGTAGAATCGAACTATATTATAAATATGCATATATATATATATTTATATATATATATGTATTTATGGGGCGGACATGTGAAATGCGTAGGTGTGGTACCCACCCAACCCCGCCCATGGGATTTTTTTTTTTTTGTAGCACTACTTGCATTGGCACCCGTGGCAGATAGGCAGCCTGCCCATCACATAGGGGAATGGGTGGATTGGGCTGGTGGGCCAGCTACCGACCATAGTTAGAATTGAAATGTATTTTATTTTTGAGTATCTAAAATTAGATAGGTAGAATTCAAAAGCTCTAGAAGAGATTTTTGTAAAATGTAATTTTTGATTTTTATTTTCAAAAGTTATCTTTTATGGAAGCGCAAGTAAATGATTGGACAAATGTATATTTCTTAAATCAATTCTTTAAAAGATGTTTGGCTTGAAATTAAATTTTTAATAAAAAAATCTCAAAACTAGCAAAAACCAAATATTTTCAGAGTTTGAACAAAGATAATCGTGGCGGTGGTCCGTTTGTTTCGATGAAAACAATTGTTTTATGGAAAAGTTTTTCAGCGAATTATTTTACAGGGGAACAAACTCTTTTTTAGAGCACTTTTAATAGATTTTTTATCTTATCATTTAAAATACATTATTAAAACTCACTTTTTCTATCTTATATATTGACTTTTATAATATATCATCTATCAGCTTATCCATTTTTTCACTATATCATTTAAATATTTTTTTTATTCTTTTTCAATATTTCATTTCTACCAATGAATTTACAATATCCATATATTGTTTTATATTTACAATTTGTTTTTATATACAATGTAAAATAATTCAGTACTATACACATAAAAATAAAATATATAAGCCAATTAAAAATTAAAAATAAAATCAAAATATGAAAAAATTGGTTTAAAAATATTTCCAAGATATTTTTTAGAAGAAAATGAAATATATGTGTTTTAAATGATGAACAATAAAAAGAATTTGGTTATATGATAAAAATAAAAATAAAAATGAGGGAGTAAATGAAATATCAATAATAAAAAAAAAATGGATGAGCAGTATCTGCTACATGCAACGGATACTATAGCTAATTGTATTTTACAATTCTTTTTACATAATTAGATGGAACTCTTTTCTAGAACAATTCTTCAAATAATTTACCTTTTTGTATAATATAAAAGCCATTGAGAGTGCTCTAGTGTATAGTTGTCGCTTGAGAATATTTTCATCAAAATAGTTTTTATTGTTTGGTGTGCATTTATGTAAACGTAATTTTTTTATGTGATAGCTGTAGTATAATGTGGAAGCTTAAACTTCTATAAAGAAAACAAAATCACTTTGAGCAATTTAATTGAACTTTTTCCTGTACATGGTTTTAAGATTTATATAGTTAGCGCATGTTCAAGATCACGTTAGAAGTTTTAATTAAAAAGTGTTTAAATTACCTTAAAACTCTTTAAGAAAAAAATCAAATTGTTTGAATGTTACATAATCAAATACTTTTTAATTTCAAATAAAATAAAAAGTAAGTTAGAAGAAAAACATCATTTTTCCTCAAACGTACTTTTCTGGATAATCTAGAATGTAGTTCAAAATCTAAAAAGACTGTCAATGGGCAAAAATACCCATACAAATTTAAACTAATTGCAATTTTCAAACTTTTAATGATATGATCATAATTTTAAAAAATCAAAAACAATTTTTTAGAACCTGTTTGAGATTGAGTTTGAAAGCTGAAAAAGTGCTTTTATTTGTTTAAAAGCTTTTTTAGAGAAAAAATGATATGTTTGGTCAATTTATAAAAAGTGCTTTAATTATCTAAAAAAGCTGAAAGTCTACTTTTTTTTAAAAGCATCAAATTGAAGCTTTTATCAAAAAGCTCTTGAAGATAACTGTATATTTTTAAAAAATTAATGTAATTAACTTTAAAAGTGTTTTAGATACATATTTATCAACCAGTAAACAACTTTTGAAGTATAGAGTTTATTATTTAAGTTATAAGCTATAAGCTCTAAAGCTGTAAACTATATTTCTCACCACAATCCCAAACATGCACTTAGTGATATTGGAAAAATACTTTTGGAGAGTAGGTGTGTTTTTGGCAACCTAAAACATTGTGACATATATAATTGTCAGCATTCGGAAAATATATTTTGGTTGGCCCTGGTGAGAGATTTGGTTCAACTCAAATCGTTAGAGGTTTCTCGTTGTGAAAAGATACAAGAAATTTTTTCGAAGAAAGGAGATCAAGATAAGGAGAAAGTCGTTGGTGATGTCATTACATTGTCGAAGTTGGAGAAAATACATCTATCTTCCTTACCAAGGCTCATTGGTATTTGTAAATTTATGGACTTAGTTGAGGTAAGTTCTCTCGACAAAGAATTTTAACGGTTTTCAACCTTACTGGAAAAATTTGTAATTTAGAAATATGGTTTTCGTTGGGAATAATCATCTTATTAATTTCCTATCTTAAGGATATACATTATATATATTTGAAAACTACTCAGCATTGTAATGGATTAAACAGGGTGAAGGAGGAGGTAACACTTCAACAACAACCCTCTCTCATAGACTATTTTCGTCCAACACCATTGTGTGGTTTCCCAATTTGGAACTCCTTGAAGTAGATGACTGTGGATCACTAGAAATGCTATTTGATCTGGAAGGACTACATGTCAAAGCTGAGAACCACCAGCCCATCCTAGCACTTTCTCATTTAAGAAGTCTATATTTACGGAAGTTAGATGGGATGGCACATGTGTGGAAGAATATTCCACGAGGATTTCAAGGCTTTCAAAACTTAATATTAATTGATATCTGTGAATGTCACAATTTGAGAAATTTGCTCACGATTTCTGTTGCAAAACTACTGGTGCAACTCCTAACCGTAAAAGTAATTGATTGTAAATTGATAGAAAACATTATTCAAAGAGAGGACGTAGCTGGAGAAGAAATGAGAGAAGATCTCACTACGAGTTTTAGTAGCAAAGCCCATTCTTTTGAGTGGCCATTCAGCCCATCCATAAAGAAGATCGATCTTCCTTCTGCTTTCAAAATCTGAATAAAATGTGAAAGCCTCAAAGATTGTATCCATGCCATAGATACAACATTTGAAATTAAACTAATCAATATTCTTGCCTTGTATGTCACTGCACAATGCATATTTTTGAGAATCTGTTTAATGGAATGCCCTCATGATTGGTTGTGTCCCCAGTGTTTTGCTGCATGTGGTCAGTTTTGCTTTATGTTTGGATAAGAAAGCTCAACCTGTTTTTAAGTAGAATTTAATTAACTTTACACACTTCTCTTGTAAAGTTGATTGATTTAATTTAATTAATCAACATTTCCAGTTTAAATCTCGAGCAATGGAATTGCATGGCAAAATCGATTGAGAAAGATGATGGTGTTGCGGCTACAATTGATGCTTTTCATCGGCATTTACCTCGAGAGCTACCCGTA
The DNA here is from genome assembly GCA_003123785.1 of Pterocarya stenoptera. Lineage (NCBI taxonomy): Eukaryota > Viridiplantae > Streptophyta > Magnoliopsida > Fagales > Juglandaceae > Pterocarya > Pterocarya stenoptera. The sequence goes on from QEOT01004364.1 coordinate 178,783, forward strand.
CCTACTGCATTTTTGGAGAAAGATGGACAACCAAACCCTCTGCAGTGGTTTTTTCTTCAAATTTGGGGGAAATGGTGTTGCTAGTTAGATGGCTAGTATAAAGTTGGGGAGGCTCCCACATAGAACACACAAATAGAGCTCTGTAGTAGAAAATGGTATTCATTTTCAAATTCTATACTGTATCTGTTCTAAATATTGGAGTTATTAGAAGTTGAAGGTTTGAAAATGCCCTATTCAACGATTACTGCCCCTTTGAATCTCATAGAAGACCAAATTCAAGTTAAGCTTAAAATGAGTACATTGCTAGTTGGGGTGTGATTACTTAAATATGCCACCAACTCTAGTTTTTCTTCTTTCTGGTTTTCCTCCACAACTTTTCATAGTTTGGGATGTATATTGCAAAAGGGTAGATTTTTTTCATCAGCAAAAGATTCAAATCTATCTTTTTCATCAGTTAAAAGATTCAAATCTAGTCTGGCTAATCTATCTACTAATTCAACACTAATTCATAATTCTCTCTCACGGAAAGAGACTGCTTGAAAAATATTACTCATAATTCGTATCAGTACATTTTTTGGAAGTTTTTAGCACTCATAACTCATCCCAAAACAGAGGATCTAGAGGGTTGTTAGGCTTGTTTGAGACAGCTTGCACAAAAATTCTGCCAATGAAAATGGTATTACTTTTTTGTCGCTTGGTGGTGGCAATGAATCATTTTCACAGTGAGTTCTCTTGTAAATTGCAACATGTCCAATATGAAAATTGATTTGCCTTTGTACTAAGGGAATTTCTTTGCTTTAACTTGAAAATTGCAGACAAAGAAGAAGCCTCATTGTTTTGCAACTAGACATTAAGCAATTACAAACCCATACGGTTTGTTTTTCAATCCATATGACAGTATATGTTTCTGTAACTAGAAATTTGATTCTGTTCATGGGATAGGGGTGAAGCCATAAGCCTACTAGGACTGAAAAGATTATAAAGTAGATAACTGAAGGAATTATTCATTTTTCTGGTTCACTGTCTGTTTAGGAAGGTTGAAGCACTCTGAAGAACATTAATTAAAGTTCCGTGAATAAAGATTCTTTTAGTTCTTTGGACTATTTAGGAAGATTGTTTTAAACTATTAATCGGAAGGAACTGACAATAGCTGGAAAGCCTTTACTATCACTTTTAAATATTAAAAAATGGAAATTAATTAGGTGTCATTAATTAATTAGCCATTGATCAGTTTTCTCAAATCATTACCTACATTTCTATGTTATATAATGCTCTCGTTTAGGTTAAAAAAATTACACGAAAGCATAGGCGTGCGGTGCAGAAAGAGGAGAGGTTAACTGTGTAGAACTACTCACTATAATTTATTATCTTATAAGAAGTGGATTGTTGTCATCCGAACAAAATTTTTCCTTTTAGTAAGAAATAAAGTTTAAAAAAAAAATTGAATTTATGTTATGCAAACTTGATTTGAAAACTATCGATTTATATATTAAAAAAAATTTAAGAACTCATTTTAAAAATATAATGGCTCCCAAAAAGCACTTTTCTAAATGATACGTTGTACACCAAATTTGTAAATACTTGTATAGATTAATTCCATTACAAAAAAACAGTTCAAGTTATATTTTGTAGACTTTAAGTTATATAATTACTTTGATCTTGTTGCAAACCAAGATGCTTTCTCTTCAATTGATATTCTCTTGATTAAGTACTTAATCGGCCAATTGCATGGCTCAATACAGAGAGGTACACATAATTACACATTCGAGTGACGATCACATGACTGTCAGAAAATTCGATAATCTTATAACTCGTTTCATCAATTCTTTTTAATGATGTCTTCTTTTTCTTTTTCTTTTTCTTTTTATTTTTTGTTAATAAAAATGGAGGTCTAGCCCCCTTATTATAAAGCATCCTCACAAAAGGCGGAGGATAAACCCGTGGTAACAATAACAGAACATAAGACCTCAAAAATAGAGACAAACAAATAACAAAGACCCAGCTAAAGCCACTACCAAATCCTAGAGAATCAGACTTGAGATTAGAGAATCACACTTCACACAAATATCATATCTCAAAATTCTAACACAATTAGGACTTTTATTTCAAATAAAACTTTGTTTTAATGAGTAATGTTTTAAACTACACTCTCGTCTTACTTTCATTCCACTATATAGAATGTGGAATTTTTATCATCCTTAGATGATTATTTATTTTTTTAAAAATAAATATAAAGACTGATGGACAATGTCATCTCATCATAATGAGATGACGTTAGAATGTGAATGTGGTATATAAAATTTTTATTTAACAAAATAAAAAATAAACTCAATAAAAATCATTTAGAATTACTCATCCAATATCCTACATCAAAGTTTTAAAATTGAGTAATGCTAGAGTGCCGCTTGCAGCTTACCGTTGCGAGTGACCTCTAGTGCAAAGTTAGTGTTTTATTTTTATCCAATTTTTATATTCACATTTTTTTATCATTTTTAAATAATTTTAAAAAGTATAAAAAAATACATAAATACATTAAAAATCACTTCCTTAATCATTAAATAAAAAAATATTATTTTTTTTTCTACAAAGCGATCAAATTGTGCGGTAAGATTTGTGCGGTAGACTAGTTTTTTCCTTTAAAATTTTTTTCTCAAGGCGGGCAGAATCCGCCGGCTGTCCAAGCGGCACCTTCCGACGGGGGGATGGGAGCTCCCGTGCACGGCAAGCTCCCCCCCTGAGGTGGTCCCCGACCACCATGGCGGCGCCACGTAGAGGCGGAGGCAATGGAGACAAAGACAAAAAGGGGGAGGGGAGATGCACGGGAGGAGGGGCTGTCGTGAGGGGAGGGGAGACAACGGCGGCTTCTGCCAGCCCTGAGGTGGTCTCCGACCACTATGGCGGCTACGGAGAGGGCGGAGGCAAGCGCAGGCCGGCGGAGATGGGGGAGACGCACGGGAATGAGGAAGCGCACGGAAATGGTAAAAAGAAAAGAAGAAAAAAAAAAAAAAAAA
>QEOT01004367.1:0-27665 GCA_003123785.1 Pterocarya stenoptera
CACCTCAGACAATTGGAGGTTGAACTATCTGCCCTCCTCTACACTCAACGCTTTCAACTCTATGCAGTCCTCTTCAGAGGAAGACAATGCCTGAGCAGACTCCCTGGAACACTGCTCAGCATCTGGCTGTGACTACTGAGCAAAGGCCACCACCCCACTCAGCCAAGATATTTGAGCACGAGCAGACTCCCATTTGGATTCGGCCAACTGCAGGAAAAGCTATCACGCACCTGGAAAGACTGAGCACGAAGAAACTCACCATAAAGCTCGCACATCTCATCATAAAGGGATTCAAGGTTGGTTTCTAAGTTACAAATGTGACCATCAGCCTATTCCAGAAAGTACTCAACCTCAGTCTTCTAGGCTAAAAGCCAAGTCATTTCGTTCTTGGCAAAATACCTGAACTTTCACTGCTCCCAAACCTCATCTTCCAACTTGGCCCGATCGCCCACAATCCAAGCCACCAGGTCGTCAACACCCTATATAAGAGAAATGGAGTAAAATGTTTTCACACAAGAGCAATCATTACCAGGCAAGCATATTAAGCAAAAATAAACCCAATACTGGAGAGAGGATATTTCTCAGGTGTTTCGACATTTCCACAACTGGCCTAAAAGGGGGACGGGTGCACCTAGGGCCAAACTCTTCAACCCTGCTTGTCCCATCCACCATAGGGATCCACCTGACACGAGGCCGGGGCTCGAAAGGTAGGGAAGGGTGGTCGGACCCCCCAACTCGGCCAAGAACACCCCTTGGCCCCCAACCTGCCCCCCAATTTCTTGGTCGCTAAGTACCCCATCACCCACTTCTCTTTGGCCAATCCCACCTTCTTCGAATCTTCTCTCTTCTAGGGAGGATCCAACCCCTTCATGAGGAGTGGGAGAATCCTTTTCACCGCTGAAAGAGGAAAGGGAGGGAGAAGGGATAGAGACCCTCTCTTGATAGTTAGCAAGGGTTTCACTGCCAGAAATGGTCACGAGGAGAGAGCTCAAAGTAGAGCCCTACTCCCTGTGATCATCTTCGTCACTACCCTCAATATTGGTCTAGGTACCGCCAACTAAGAATATGGTGGATTCAGGCACCCTAGCCGCAACCATGCCCGTAGAAACGGCACTGTACATATCCACAGAAAAGTCATCAACACTGGTGTTGAAGCCAGAGAAAGGAGAGAAGGAAACCTTGGAGGGCAGCGTGCTCACAGATTTAGTACCCTTGGAAGGTAAGTCAAAACCCAAGGCTGTCACCAAGTCAGCAAGGGCTTGACCCATGAGCCTAGTAAGGTTGTCGAGACCTAGCGATACAGGTGGGGAGACCCTGACCGAAGAAGCTTCAGGCGTCTTCTCCCCAAGGGAAGCATCAGGAACCCCCTCACCAACAACAAGGTTGAAATCAAAAGGTACTCCTCGACCCACCTCCACTTCTGCCCCCGCGACGTATCGAGCAACCTCGCCCCTGGCAACATTGCTACGAGGGCACTTGGGCAAAGAACAACCAGATTGAGGAGCACGCTTCTTCCCCTAGGCTGGGGAACACATATCTTCACTGGAGACACGACAGCCTTAAGTTTACGTCCCCTAACATGGGCACGACCGGGCACCACTAAGAACCTATCAATATTGACGGCGAAGAGCAAATCCTCCATCGCCAAACCACTCTTATCATTCTCCTTCACCTAATTAAGGACTATGTCAATGCGAGAGCGTTCCTTATTAGTTAGGTCTAATAATAAGCTTTTGTAGTCAGGGACTCTTCCCTAATTAGCACGAACTGGGTAATCCTGAAAGTTCATCTCGTTGGTAAGTAATTCCCAATCCCTACTAGAAACAAAGAAGAACTTGTTTTGCCACTGCTTGGCATTGGAGTAGTGAGGCTCAAAGGCCGCAGTGCTGCAACCGAAAGCAAAAACGAAAGATGTTGCCAAAGACTCAAAGAAACTCTTTCGCTATCAAATCTGGGTAAGGCTCCTCCACGGGCTCCAAAACCATGCGAAAGATCATGCACGAACACATGAGAACACACCAAATGTTCGAGTGAAGCTAGGTGGGGGCCAACCTCAAGAAGTCTAGCACATCACGAATAGGACGTATGAAAGGGAATCGCAACCCGTGCGCTAGGGCACTCACTGTGAAGGCCACGTCACTGGCGAACCCTTCTTCGTCGGTACACCCTACCTCGAGAATGGAGAGTCTCACCGAATCTGGGATTCGATAAGTAGACCTCAGCTTTGTTTAGTCTGGCTCAGTCAGGGTGGAATGCCAAAAAAAACCCTCAAAAGAAGTAGGGATTCGGCTGAGGGAAGACTTTGCAACAAGTGGAGGAGAGGCCCTCGTCGGAGTTTGACCGGAGGACTGGATGGGAGTATGGGAAGAGCCATGACTAGCCATTGTGACAAAAACATGCTCTTGGTAATGCTAACAAAGGGCTCGAGAAAGGAGAGGAGGAGATGGAAGGAACAAGAGGCACGAAAAGAGGGAGTATGGACAAAAGGAAGTGAATCAAGAAAGAGAAGGCTTATAGGGTAATCATGAGGGTTCTTGGGAATCTGAAAGGTTGGTTGTGCCGGCAGTTACCATTTCTTTCGAATAAGGGACGTTGAAAGCGCACGAACAGCTATGGCTGACGTGGGCCACATTTTGAGGAATGGGTATAAACTTAAACCCACACAATATCTATCATTGACCCACGGCGGGATAGGAAAAGTTGAAATCTGGCTAACTGCCTATCTATTGTAAGCCAGCGGGGTAAGGTTATCACATGGGCGTAGAAGGCGCTAAACTAGTTAATTTCTTATGTGCCAGCACAAAGAAAATTAGCGAGGTAACTGAAGAAGATATTTGGGTCCTCTTATTGCCAAGCCCATGGCTGGAAGGCAGGCCTAGCCTACCACTTTGACCTACAAGACTTACGGCCCAAGGGCCCACGAGAGTATGGTATCAATAAGAGAACAACACTACTCACAAGAAGATAAAGCAAATGGATGAGGTAGTTATCTTGGGATGGATAACTCCTATTAGAGATAAACGCATGGGACTTATGGTTATCGACTCCCTTTACACGTCTCTGTGCCTCTATAAATGGTTCGTGAAGGTAACAAATCATGCTTCCCTGGACTTCTTGAGATATTTTACATTGAGACTACTTCTCTAACTTAAGCATTGGAGTTTTTATCATGGGCATCCAGTGTCGCCAAGTTGTTCATTGCAGGTCATTTGAGTGGTTGATGGTGTAAAACACGTCCGTTATAGAATTTTTTTTGTAGTGTGAGATAATCCAAATATCCAAACTTGACCTAAACGTATGTTTTAACTTTTGAAGGAACTAATTTGTGAAAGTGAATACCTTCTATATAGGTACCATCCGCGTCCTTTTACTCCTTTTTTTTGATATAACTATCCTGGTTTTAGAGTTCATTTTAGGGTAGGTAATATTTACCTACCCTAAAATGAACTCTAAAATTTAAATCACAACCTATTTTCTGGGACAGAGTCGCTATGAGAGTAGCTACCGGCTTTTTCTAACAAAAAAAAAAAAAAAACTATTTTCTGGGGCCGGGCTGCGATTCCCCACATCTATCATCCCAATGTTCCTTACCTACCATATAAATATATATATATATTTACCTACCCTAAAATGAACTCTAAAGCCAGGGTAGTTAGTTGAGTGAAATTCGGTTTGAAATTAGTATAATCTTTATTAAAATAATTAAAGTCTATAATATGGGACACCTTATTTTATCGAGACTTCCATTATAAATAATGATGAGGAAAGATATCAAAAGACAGAGCAAGTCCAAAACATGAACATGGAAGTCCAGGAAGCTGGAGATCATCAACTTTCAAGTTCGCAGTTGGGAGGTTTGGTCTCCATTCAAATGGTTCTAAGAGCTGCAATTGAGCTAAACGTGTTCAATATAATTGCAGATGCGGGGCCCGATGCTTATCTTTCTGCAGCAGAGATCACTTCAAAGATCCCAACAACCGATCCAAATTCTGCAGCGTACACTTTGGAGAGAATACTAAGATTTCTTGGCGCATATTCCATCTTATCGATATCTCGAAAGCCATTAGGAAATAATGGAGAAAATGCAGTACTACGCCATGAATGGACCTATGGCCTAGCAAAGATGAGCCGATGCCTAGTGAGTAGCAGTACCGGCGGAAGTACTACTACTTCCCCGGCTTCAATAACGATCCGCATTTCCTGTGAAAGGGAATTGCTCGAGAGTTTGCTTAGGATTAAGGATGCAGTTCTTGAGCCTGGAAGCGCGCCTTTCAAGAAGGCCCATGGGGTGAACTTTTACGAGTATCTGGAAAAGAAGCCGATATATAGACAACTGTTCGATGAGTTTATGGAAGTTGGCGAAAAGTTAGTGTTTGATGAAGTGTTCAAGGTGTATGGTGGATTTGAAGATGTGAGAGAGTTGATAGATGTGGGGGGCGGCATTGGAACCACTTCTGCCAAGATAATCTCTTTGTATCCANCCCCCCCCCCCCCAACACACACAAAACAAGACTTGTGATGATACTAAGATTTTATTAAAGTAGAGACAAAAACAATACATGATGCTCTTAATTTCATACAAGTTGGTGATCTCAGAATGTAGGTATGCATGCATGCTCGTTAATCTAAATATACAGAGCATGACATTATAAGTATTAGAACTGATGTTATTAATAGCTGTTTATACATTATATATATATATTCTATGTTTAGCCATCATTCTCAAGATCTTGATGAAATCTTCTTATTTTTCAGGTGTGAAGCATGCGGCCGGAGATATGTTTGAATCAATACCAAATGCCCAAACAATTTTATTGAAGGTTTCTTTCCCTCTCCGATTCCTTTATTTTCTGAGCTTTCTTTTTCATTGTTATCGGCAAATTAGTACTATATTAATTACTTACCAATAAATAATGCAATGCAAATATTATGTCTTTTGATCACTTATATATATGTAAACGTACAGCGAATACTCCATAACTGGGATGATGAGCGATGCAAGAAGTTGCTGAGGAATTGCTGGGAAGCATTACCAGCCGATGGAAAGGTGATAGTTGTGGAAATGGCAATCCCACAAGAACTAGAAAACAATCCCGAGACAATGAACGTTCTAAACGAAGACTTGTACATGATGCTCCTAATGCCTGGAGGCAAGGAGCGAACACTCGCTGAATTTGATCATCTAGCAAAGGCTGTAGGGTTTACTAAAATGAAGGTCTTCCCAATGCCTCATGGGTCGGTTCATGTTATTGAGCTTCACAAGTAAGGCTAGCTCATGACTCGATTATTCATGGTATTGGACGTCGTACCGATCACTACTCTTTTAGTTTTTATTCCTGAAATAGAGAAGAAAAAAAAAATCTGAAAAAAGATTATCAGATATCTCATGCGTATGTTCTTGCTGGCAATAAAAGAAAATGATTGAGAATCATGTAATTGAGCAAGGAAAATAAAAAGGAAGACGTAGGCTCCCTTAATTTATGCTCAAATTTTCTTTATGAAGAATAAAGTCTTCCATTGTTATGTTTCTCCCTTTGACTTTATGAGATGTTTCCATTCCTTTTATAATATTGAATTATCATATGTAATAAGCCAAGTCATCTAGACTATTAAGGCATCATGTAATTAGATATGTTTATATAGGATAGGAAATATTGCCCAATATCAAACATTCCATGCATGTTATATAATATGGAAACCTACTATTGATACAATTTAAGTATGTCCGCGCGCGGTGTGCCCTAAAGACCTGCAACTAGAAGGAAAAGCTCAGGCCAGTGGGGATGCCCCCGATGCTTAAATCAGTGAGGATTTATACTTCTTAATTAGTAATGAATTACGTGACTTTCATTATAATGTATCCGGTAGGATATTTATACTATGGTTAATTGGAAACAAACCTTACAACTTACTAATTATACCATGGTAAATTAGAAAAATTTCGTACTCGAAAGTTCTCTAATTGATATGAGATAATTGTATATATAATAGCTATATATGCATCAAGATTGTGTGTGTGTATATATATAGATATATATATTTATATATATACAATGAATATATATTCATTATTGAAAAAGAAAAGAAAAAAAGAAAGAAATTATCGGGCGTCGAAGGATGGCGACTCAAAGAAATTACAATCGACGACTCAGATCAGATTTTGCTCGGCTAGGTGGTTTTCTCATTTGATGGCTCGGCTTGAGATTTAGGCGAAGTCACTGTCTACTTCCGTGGCCAAAGGAATTATTTTAGGGCTCAACGTGTAAACTACAAAACCCTTTTATCATGATTATTTTCTCGTCGCAATACATGATTTTCCCCACCGCTTTTCACTCGACACATGAAATCTGGTGCTAATTGCTAAAACTTATTGCGGCGGCTTTGTTTTGTGCCATAAAGTTCATGTCAAAAACCCGTATTGTCATGACGATTCTAATTTATGGGAGATATACGGAAAGAGTCACGCTCTCTTGCACCAAAGAATATTGAAAATGAAAATGTTAAGTAGTCCCTTGATTTTGTCCCCTCAGTTTAGTCGTTTATGAATTTTAATTTTTTTATTTTTTTTTAATGATTAAGAAAGTGACTATTAGTGAATGTGTATATTTTTTAAAAATGTTTAAATATATTAGTGAAATTAAAACATTTAGAAATACTATATTTGATTAATTACATAAAAATTTATTAACCTTATAAGTTTATATAAGAGAAAAGATCAATTGTGAGAGTGTAATTAAGAAAAAACTAAATTATGAAGATCAACAAAACACTTAAAATTGTTAGTGTATAATTACATAATTAAAAGAAAAAGTAAAAATTTATAGTATTTATGTTCCACATAATAGTTTATTATATTATTGTATCAAAATAAATAAAAACAAATTAAGCTTTTTAATCTTTGTTGTTGTCCAAATGACTAACACAAGAGGAGGTGAATTGGGTTGTTTTTAAAATTAACAATTATAAACCAAATGCACAATATAAAATATGAAAAAAATATGAAACAACAGTAAATATAAGGAGTAAGGGTGAGAGAGAAGCAAACTCAGTATTTTAACGAGGTTCAGCCTTACTGTTGACGTCCTCACCTCAAGGTACCCCTTGAGCATTCACAAATTTACTATTCAACCTCCTTCAAGTGGAGATAGAAGCCTATTACACTTTTGAGTAGTACTGCTACAAAGAATCCGTATAGAACACCCTCTACACTTGCAATCACCTTACAAGTGGCGTTTCAACTATGCTTTGTGTAGAACCAAACACACTATTTTACTGATACAAGAGCTGATAGTGAGTAGATTATCATAAAACACTTCTCAATGAGTGGAATAAGAATAATACAACGCAAACTATACCTCTCTTAAAATGAATAAAGGTTAAGACTTAATACTTAGAGAAGAGAGATTAAAAGTTTTGAATAGATGTTGTAAAACTTACAATTGATATGCATGTGCTCTTGTTGTTATATATTTTGAAAATCTCAAATGAGCTATTTATAGGCATATGAGACTTCATTTTCAAATTTAAAAATATTCATATGTAAAAAACAACATCATTCATTTTTCAAAAATTTCAAATCAAAGTATGCACATGTGAAAGATGACAATCAATCTTTTTTCAAATTTTCAAAATTGAAACTTTTAATCATGTCATGCACATTTGAAAGATGTTAGTCAATCAATCATTTTTCAAAAATTCAAATTTCAAATTTTTAATTTTCAAATATTTCATGCACATGTGGAAAATGCAATTTGGTATTTTATGATAAAAGGTTAATTTTGAGCCTTAATCCAATTTTGAATTTTATCAAGAGATGTACAAAATTACTCTAAGAGCTTCATTTGCAAGCTTGTTCCCTTTCTTGCTCATGCTTGGTTCATTGATGTGCTTGACTTCATTGTGTAGACAACTTGAACTTGAGATTCCCTTATACTTAAATTCATTTGTTATCATCAAAATCTATATGTAGATATGTAATTATATTAGGCTTAAAACTTTGGATTCAACATTTGCCTTATGCAATCAATGACTGAGTCGCCCATTGATTGGGATTTGCTTTGAATGCATGTATAATACAATCTACTTGAGTATTATAATATAGGGCATTGCTACTCTACCTCTCAAATGTACCGTTAAAAGTTACTGCTAGTGCATTTGTGTTTTTTTTTTTTTTAATATTAAGAAAACATACAAATGCACTAGTGGTAACTTTGAGTGTTAAATTTGAGTGGTACATTTGGAAATGCAACATAGCATTTTTCTATAATATATAGTAGTGTACAGCTCCACACACTTTATTTTATCGATGCTAGATGTAGTTATTGGTTGTTCAAGCGCCACACACTTCTTTTGAAAAATAATGGGGTCCATTATTAAAAAAATTTTTTTTTTTCATTTGAGTCTCATATTTACTGATTTTTTTTCAAAAGAAATACATGACGTTTACGCAATTCATAACTACAAATATCATTTCTCTTATATATTAAATATTTGTGTGTACGCCCATTAATGGTGAGAAAAAAGTATACATGGATTGAAGTTATATCTATATAACCTAAAATAAGCTTTATATATAATTAATTAACAGGATAGCTAGCTAGCTAATTGGTATTAGTTCATTGAAAAGTACTATGATTATAAATATATACATATTCCATCCATATGCTAATGATAGGGAAAGATATCAAAAGATAGAGAAGTCCAGAATATGGAAGTCCAAGAAGCTGAAGTGTAATGCCCCTGTCCTGGATGGGTCGGATAGTAACTAACTATCACCTAAAATCATATCTCATAGTAAATATATAAACTTCAATTTCTCAATTACCCAAAGATCTCATTGTTTTAAACCAACTATTTCAAAATAATTAATTATAAACACCCCAAAGTCTCAAAATAAATGTCAACCTTTTAAAATACCAAGACAACAGAGCTAAACAAAACTATTGAACAGACTCTCCAATAATCAAAATACCCTATTTGTACTAGGGCTAGTTTGGGTAGTGAGAATACTCCATTACTATTCATTATTTTATTATTTATTTTCACTACTATTCATTACTATTTAATATTCTATCATTACTTTTTCACTACTATTAATAGAATATCTGAGATTACCTCACTATCCAAACACAACCTTAATCCGCTCTTCTCACACAGGCTTGCCCATGCTTCCTATTTTTTATTCTCAGCTGAAACATCTAAAAATATTGTGGAGATAAAGATGAGTTAGTAACAACTCAATAAGTAGAGAACATATACTAGTATGTAAAAATAAGCCTTTTCATAGAATTCAGAATGCAAAATAAAACATTTTAATTTCAAAATGTACATCCAAAATATGTTATCAGAATATCAGAGTGATAGTTCCAAATGTTCATATTCAAAAGTCCTTCCATATTTTGATCAATTTTCTCTTTGAACATCCGGTTTACCAACCTCTGGTAAGTAGCATCGGCATTTTTTAATCTAAAGGGAATCATATGGCAGCAATACAACCCTTTATCTGTTATGACGGCAGTCATTTTTTGGTCACCTTGGCTCATTTGGATTTTGTTGTATCAGAAGTAGGTGTCCATGAAACTCAACATATGATATCCTATTATTGAATCTATGATCAAGTCGATACAGGGGAAGGAGGAAATTTCCTTCAAGCATGCTTTGTTAAGATCTATGAAGTCGACGTACATTCTCCATTTATCATTTGCCTTATTGACCAGAATAATGTTGGAGAGCCACCTGGGGGTATTGGGCTTCTCGGATGAACCCTACTGCCAAGAGGCGTTCGACCTCTTCTACTATCGCATCATACTTCTCTGTGCTAAAACTCATCCTCTTTTGTTGTATTTTTTTTGCCTCAAGGTCCACGCATGGGTGATGTTCAATTACCTCCATGTCTATCTTGGGCATGTCCTTCTAGCTCCAAGCAAAGACATCCTTGTGCTCGGTGAGTAACTGCCTCAACTGCTATCTTACTTCGGGCTTCATTTTGGTGCCATTCCTACCATCACTTTTGGGCAAGATTTGTCCAAGGCAACCAACTCAAGAGGTTCATTGACCTCACCCCACTTCAGATTTCGCTCATCTCAGATCTTGACCTCCAACTCAATGAGCTCAGATGGCAGGGGCGGTGGCCGCTTGGCAAAGCTTGGATGATTCGGCCACCTTCACATCTTCTTTCTTGCTCTTGATTTCCTAGACATAGCATTCCCTTGCTAACACTTGCTCAAAGCATACCTCTCTGAAGCCTGTATCCATTGGGAATTTCATTTTCATATGGTACGTTAAGGTCACAATCTTTAGCATGTTCAAGGTTAGTTGCGTGATGATGGCGTTGTAGGATAATCGGGTCTTGACCACCAAGAAATCGATCATGGTGGTTATCATGGTGGCCTTGTCCCTGCGAATACTAGTAAAGCAATGGAGCCCATTGGCAGTACCATTTCTCCTATGAACCCCTTCAATGGAGTGGGCACCGAGTGCAGCTGGCCTTGGTCAATTCCCATCTTAATAAAGGCATCGCAAAAAAGGATATCCACTGAGATGCCATTGTTGACCAGTATTCTTCGGTGGTGAAGTTGGCTACCAACATTGTCACTACTAGTGCGTCGTCATGCGGGTAGATGACTCCCTCGTAGACATGGTCATTAAAAGAGATGGCCACTACGGGTCATGCCCTTGCTTGCTTCTTGTCTCCTGATGCTAAAGACTTCTTCATACCTTGCCCTTCAGGTGTAGGCCTTCCTCTTGGATGATGTCGAATTGTCTCTAGTAAATCCCATTACAATCATGCAATTTCGCCAAGAGGGGCGTTATTCCTGTCTGGGCTTTGGCGAGGGGCTCTATTGGGGTTGTCTTGTGTGGTTCTCTTCTTTTAGGGCTTCGATCCCTGGGGGGGGGGGCTTTGTTGCCATTCTTGTCTCCTCCAGTCCGTTCACCTTGGCAGCAAAGAATTACAAGCAACCAACCGTTCTAGTTCCCCGTTCTTCTGCATTTCCATGATCCTCCATTTCAAGAAGTGACAGTCCTCTGTCCATTGCCCCTCAATGTTGCAGTACGTGCAATACCGACGGGTTCTTTGGGCATGGCCATTGTAGCCTCGGGTCCTTTCTCCATCACTTGTTTGCATGTTCATGCTGGAATATGCTACCCTGGTGCTTAGGTCTCTAGTGGGCGCATTTCCTTCTCTCTTCCTGTCGTACTGGCCCTTCCTCGCCTTTTGGTCCTTTTCTTGGCCTTTTCCACTATTGGTTTCCTTCGATTGGATTTTCGCCTAATCCACCTCCGATTTCTTCGAGGTGCTTAGGTCCCAGAGGGTATCTTCAGTATTGACAAAGTCATCTGCACGACCTATAAATTCCTACAACGTTGCTAGGGTCTTTATCATCAACTCGGCCATGAATGGGTTTCTAGACCAAACTCCTCCCAATAGTACTGCCAACGTGATTTTCTCATCTTGGTCGTCTGTTGTCATGCGCTCTTTGTTGAACCTGGCAAGGTACACTTTCAAGCTCTCATATTTTCTCTGTTTGACAGTGAGGAGGCATTCAACAAGGCATCTCCTTCTCTTGCTTGCCATGATTTGGGCCAGGAACTATTGACCTAGTTCCTCAAAATAGTAAATGGAGCCCAATTGTAATGCTCCAAACCACCCCCTCATTGCTCCTTTGAAAGTCAGGGGGAATGCTTGACAGGCGATCTCCCCAGGAAAGCTGTGGAGCGTCATACGGGCCTTAAACGTCTCTAGGTGTTCAAGTAGGTCTTTCGATCCGTCATACATTTCGACCTATGAAACTTTAAATTTTGGTGAAAGTGGCATCACCATTATTTTTGTACTATAAGGTAGGTTCGTGCTAGTAAGTAGCTAGTCGACGACCAAGGACGTGTCTATCCTACTAGACCATCTCCTCATACTTGTTTATAAGGCTGTATAAGTTATGGTGCATCTTTTTCTTTTCATCATCATCCAAAAGGGGGCTTGCCTGTGCTTTGCGTTTCCACTTTGCCACGCTCATTGTGGCTTGGAGCGGCTTCTTCTCCTGAACCCACATTTCTTCATTTCAGGGCTTCGTTCTCATGTTAGAGAGTCTGCATCTCCAGGGTTATCTTTCTCAATCTTTCCTCCATTTCCATAAACCTCCCTTGTATGTTTGCCAAGGTGGCCTCCTGATCTTGGGTTTCCTGAGAATGCGTTGTTGCAAACAGGCAAAAGAAACGTTGAATTATTTTAGTAGGATCCTACAAACGGCACCTACTGTTATAGACGTGTTTTGCACTCCTGCTCATAGCGTCTGTGGACTTGCATTAAGAGAACCAAAGAAAGGCTGGGGTGATATAGGGAATTTACAATGCCTAAGTCAGAAGAATATACATATGTTCTTTGTATTCAGGAGAAGAAGTGTTCAAAAAAGTTACCTCAGATGTGCGTTCCACTCCCGTATATATAGAGTGAATATTAAACTCAATCCCCTAATCCACGTTAAGTTGGAGGTTGTTAACATTTTGAACTCGCCGCTGTGTTGGGCGGGGTTATCATCCTCAATGGGCAGTTCGGATCTTTATCTTGTGGAGGATAAATTGTACCATTCTTATCGCATGATTATTAACGTTGGTTGGTTCAAAGTTCTACATTAGCACACATGTTGATGATAACCGGGAGTCTTTGTTAGGTGGGTCGGTATCCTAGGGTTCACGGGCCTTTAAGGTGTGGAGTTCGATCCATTTCTAGCGAGGGGATACTTATAACTTATAACATTTTTACAATAATTTTATTATTTACTTTACAATTAACCAATATAGGGTTGGAAATAATTATAAAAAGTTGTAAATTATAATTTTTCATTTTATAACTCTTTTATAATCAATCAATATGGAAGTGTAACGTCTAATTCTTAAGATTTTATTAACTTGGACATTTTAATTTCATATAATTGTTCTCAAGAATATAAGTGATAAAAAATTACATGGATAAAGATTTTCTATAATATTTTGCGTGAAACACATTCTATAATTCAGACATAAATATAAACTACAATAGAATTAATTATTATGAATCTTATATCTATGAATAATAGTGAAATTATTTGAGTTGAAATATTTTATTGAGTTTTAAAAAATGAGAAAAATAAATTTGAATAAATATGTTAAAGTTAAAAAATTATTTAAAAAATGAGAAAACAAATTTGAACAAAAGATTATAAAGTTAAAATATTATAAAATCAATTATCATATTATTTTTATTTTAAAATTTAAAAAAATTGTATTATTTTTTATGTTTTGTTTAGAGGTTTAGAAAATTTGTAATTGTTGGATGATTAAATGAAAAAAATTAAAAACTTGAAATTGAAAATTATTTTGTGTTTAATAATTTTTGGGAATAAAATATTTTAGAATACTTTAGAATAATTACAAAAACTTTGGACAGAAAATTATAATATATGTGAAACCATTGAAGTTGAAGGTATAGGCTGTGTTAGGCGCCGAGATGATTTCGAATGATTTGGATTAATTTGTAAATAATAATATTTTATAAATCTATAGAAATATATTTAAATATATAAAAGAAATTGATATATGTTAACTTTTTATAAGAAATTAAAAAAATAATCGATCCTATCAAATAGATTGAGATGGAGTTACTAATCTTTACACAGTACACATGCAACCTATAGCGCTGTGAGCTGCAAAACTGCAATCCGCGCACTCTCCATTCGCGATTTTCGACTGCAAAGCCAAACCACCGTCATATTTTCCTAATATATTTCTTTGTTGCAAGGGAAAGAAGGCGAAGTAAATGGATAATTGACTTCCCGATTCTTGTGGCTTGAAACTTACAGCAAACTCTGGAGGGCACAGTCCGGGTGGTGGAACAGGTTTTCTTTTAGCCGAAAGGGACCTGGTAGTTAAAGCTCCTCGTTTCAGTCCTCTTAAACTTGACTTCGCTCTCCCCTTGGTTTATTTTCAATGTTCTTCGTTTACTTGGCAGTATTTGCCTCAGCAAGGTCTGTAAAATTTGGTTCTGAAATTGTTGGGGTTAAATTGAAATGGGTTGCGTAGTTATGACAAATGCTCAAATGGGTGTCTCTTATTTTGAAAGATATGGTGCTTTTGCTTCAAATTATTCCTGCAATTCGTTCTCTTCGTATGAGCTTTTGATCCCTCGTAAGCCCATTTGTCGTATTGGTTTAACTGTTAGGAAGAATGAGAAGAAGGTTCCGGTTTTTGGTTTTAAATTTCGAAATTCGAATACAATTAATGCTCTTTTGAAGGAAGAGTCGAGCAATAGGTTGGTCGGTGGTGGGCTTCTTGAGAAGGAGCTCGAATTTAAGCCATCTTTCGATGACTGTTTGAAAGCTATGGAATCGGTCAGGGTTTCTAGGGACAAAAGGCACGCTAATAATAATTCTAAAAAACAGAAGCCGAATAATATTTTGACGGAAAAGGGTGTCTTCCGGAGACCACCAATGGAAGGAGGTGAAGAAAAGGTAAACTTGGAGGGTTTTGGTAGGTGTTCAGATCAAGAGAATGCATTTAAAGTTGTAGGACAAGAACGGTCGTCTACAAATGCCTATGGAGTCATGAACAAAGAAAGCCGGTTCAGAGGTAAACTCAGTTACAAAGGGAGAGAACGAAGAGAGTTTAAGAATGATCTTGACCACAAAGATGGTGACGTAAATGCTAAATTGAGGAAAATTCCCAGGGGAGAAACGACAAAGGGAGTACTGGCGACACACCGTCCTAGTCATATAGAACAACAATTTGATGACTCCAACTTGGGAAGAAGTCCAAAGGCTCGTAATGTTCAAGAAAGCTCAAGGGCATTGGCTCCTGTTAGGAGCAAGCGCCATAATATTGGCATAGAAGGGGAGCGTCTTTATGATGCAAGTTCCTCTGGTATGCTGAGGAAAAAGGGGGTTGGCCCTAGCCAATGGGATCACAAATCAATCCAAAAAAGCTATAAGGAAGAGAGAGTTGGTGGAGGAAGAGACAAGGAAATAGGCGGCAGAATTGAGAGGAACTACATCCGTGTTAAAGACAATACAAACCATGAGTTTGTTCAGAACAATCGGAAATTTAGTAGAAGAAGTAATGTTTACTCAGAAAGAGTTGACGATGATGGTTTAGAGGTGGAAAGAGCTGCCTTCAAGAACTTTGATGAATTCAATGACATTATGGACAAACCACGAGTTTCAAAGATGGAAATGGAAGAGAGAATCCAGAAGTTAGCCAACCGGTCTGTGCTCTATTCTTTTCTTTTTCAGTGTCCCTAATATTGGAGTAAAATTTTGTTGACACCTGATCGTAATTATAATTGGTAATCAACAAATAAGATAAATTTTTGTTGACCTATGAGATTATATGCCCATTTTGTTATATTTGTTTTTGACCATATAATCTTTTATGCATTTTACCTCTCAATTAGATGGACAACATCAAGAACCTATTTTAGTATGTCTTGCGTTTTGATTGATTCCCAATAGTTGGAATTAGACCAGCATGCAACAAAAGGGTGTATTGTAACAGGGTTTGACCTTTTTGTCAGATGACGTGATTCATTATGAACAGTTTTATAATATTCTGACGTGTCATGTTGCTTCTCTACTCTTCTGTATGTTGTGGACCTATTCTAGTCAATCTATTTGGATTTATTACACAAAACTTATGTGCTCTATTTATATCATGAATTGGAGTTTTAATCAACAATTTAATGGTGACGTGAATAGAGAAAGAAGAGTTATTAATACTAATTTTCTTCATGATGTAGTCCTTTATGCCTGAAATGACAAAGAGCTCAAATGGAAATGAGCCTTTGGGTTAGTAAAGATATTTTCTGTCTTCTTCTTTTCTCTATTCAGAAAAAATTTGTTTGTTGGGGTGTATAACTTGCTTGCAGAAATTCACCGGTCTGATGCTTGATTCCAGAAAGATATCATTGTAAGTTTTTTAGTGTTCTCTGCATTTTGTCTCCCTCTGGAAAGGTTGTGTCCTCTCAATGCTTAGTGATGACATTTGGCACTTTTCTTGTCATGTCTTGATTCATTGTTTATCTTCCTTTATGTAATGCCAATCTTAATATCTAGTGTGTAGTGCTAACTTATCTTAAGTAGGCATTGTCCTAATTTTTTTTTTTTTAATCTTAAAAGGAGTTTATTTTAACAGGTTGAATGGTGCAGACATAGACATGCCTGAATGGATGTTTGCTAAGACAATGCGAAGTGCTAGGATCAGATTCTCAGATCATTCTATATTGCGGGTAATTCAGATACTGGGAAAACTAGGAAATTGGAGGCGGGTGCTACAAGTGATTGAGTGGCTTCAAATGCGTGAGCGGTTCAAATCCCACAAGCTCAGGTATCATTTCCCCTTTTTCTTCTTTGCTCTCATGAACATTGTGCATGTTTTTCAATCTGCCAATTTTTGTTAGGTCCATGCATCCAGATGTTCCTACATGAGTTTAACATTTATTTTTATTATTTATAAAAAAATATTGTGAATTTTTTAAAAGAGAACTGTCTGATCAAGTATTATGAAAATTGATTGGAGCATTTGAGTAATGAGTTTGATGTAACTTTGATGTGATTCTGGAAGTATCCCAATTTCATTGTGCTCGAAACCTCCCTTAAACATTCAAAATATATTGTTTCAAATTCCGTTTAAAAAATTACTATTCTTGTTTCATAACATTTTATAGGCTCCACATACATATTATGACAAAATTCAAGAGAAATTGCTACAATTGGATAACTTATCTCTTGGACTCTCAGAGAAAGGAGTGAATCCTCCTATTCAGTGTATTAAATCATGTTATTGCCACCTTTGCTTATTTAATAACTCTGCAATATGTTATACTTGGAAGAAGTGGTGGTGACATTTTAGTGATATGTTATGATTAATGTTGGTAATGGGCATTCAGTTGTTGGGGGGATTAAAAGGGATCTGGTGTGGGTGGGATTGGTAGTTTTGTGTAGTCTTTCACGGTATTTGTGACAGTACTGCCAACAATGTTAGAGTAGGCTGTGGTAGTTGGTTTGTCATCTTGCAAATCGGGTTTAAATCGGGCATTATTGTAGAGGCATAGGAAAACTTGAAATCTTAACCTGAGGATGAATATAAAGATTCGCTGGTGATGTGTGCATCTCCAGCTAGTGACTCATGATGTTTGGCCGGAGGATCAAATTACCAATCAGTTGATAGAGAATTACCATACGAAGGGAGTCTTGGGCTACCACAGAATGGAAAATTCCATCCCATAATAGTGGATAAGTGCCAGGAGCGACATAAACTGTTGATGGCCTTGGACCCTTTCATATGCCAAAAGTCCGTGAGGCAAGTACTAATATTGGGCCCACACGTAATAACTCTTCCTGCCTTTAATATTTGTAATCAGGCAGAAAGAGAATCCTTGGTGGTTACAAGCAGATCTTTTCACACTAGTGAGATCGGTAGCATGATAGTGGAGGTCTTAATTGTAGGGGAAACATTTGGAGGGGGTGAAGAGATGGGTGATTGGTCTATGGTATTAAAAAGGGAGGAAATGGTACTAGTAGGGGCCCTAATCGTTTGCAGTCTCTAACCAAAAGGAGAGATGGTAAAAAATTCTAAACAATTATTTGGCCCCCAAAAGAATTTGAAATGACCCTGTAACCCAACGAAATTTGAAAAAAAAAAAAACCATGGTCCCTCATAAAAAGAGCTAATTAAAAGAATACATTCAATAGGTTTTTTCTAAAACTAAAAAATTAGCCCAAGTATATATAATATAGTTTTTTTTAACTCAAAAGTTTGACTCTAATGTTTCTAAATATTAAAAGAAGTATTTTCCTAAAACTAACAACGTATGATTTTTCTCTATAGTCTCTTAATCCCTTCAACCCTTTTTATTTCTGTTCACCAAAACCATAATTTTGACCAGAAATGTTGAGTTTCTCTATTGAAGAGAACATATAATTTGTAATTCATGATTTATTACTGCCATGATGCGTGTTAAGCATCTGTACTTGATAAACAAAATGATGATATCTTTCGGGTATAGCTTTATGATATATGGTTGCAACACTTCTACAAGGAATTTGGTTCGATAAGTTACCTATTTTTAAATGTTTTCTTTTGAATTTTTTTAACATTTGGATCTTTCACTGGTTTGAAAGAAGTATGGGGCATCTGAAACACTTAGTGATAGAATCAAAAGTGTTTGACTTGTCAAAGGATGGAAACTCCTTGTTCATTACTGAGAGGAGTAGGAGGGTGGGGAAAGAGATGAGACTGGGGATGTCCACGGTGCAATGGTTCGCCAAAACACTGGAGGACTGCCTAAAGGGTGATAAAAAGGATCTGCACACCACCTCGAGGGAGGAGACCAAAAGTTTCATTGCGCAGAGGTGTTCAAATGCCCGTGGCCACTATATGGCTCTAGCGGAATATGATAGTGGCAGCAAACTCAGTTTCTTTTTATACCTGAAGAGTCGAGATGTAAGGGCTGGAGGAGAAGGAAGGATGCACTGTGGGAGGTGGTTAAAGAGGGAGGGCATGCAATTCACAATAGAGGAGGCGTTATTCAGAGGCCATTGGTGGCAGTGAACCACCCATAAAATCGTTCGTATAGGGATACTCTCCTGTAGAAGACAGTGCTGACACTTTCCAAAGAGAAGAATAAGGGTGGAAAGGCTCCTCATAGCTCGAGTACAGCAAGTGCACAGTGGAACGATGGAGGTGGTAGGCTCATCATGGGTCTAACAAAAGAGGACATGCGCTCTACTTTGCTAGAAATGAAATCACAGTTGTCGGCAATAACAGAGAAGGTGGAGGCTCTAATAAGGTGCGTTGAGGAGGTCTATAAGACGGGCTTGGCCCATGAGGTAAGTGGACCTGGCAATTCACTTAATGCATTCGGCCTTAAAGAAGCAGTAGGGCAACTGAGGGCATCTGAGCCAGTTACAAGCCAAATGGGCCAATCTGTTGGGCTTCAGATAAAGGGCCAAAACAGAGGTAAGGGCCAAAACAGAGGTAAAGTTGGGGTTGGAACCCAGCCCGTGTGGAAAATCAGAGAGGGGAGGGGGGAGATGCCGAGCCTTCTACCGGCGGTAGGCAATCAACCTGTTTGAAGAAGGTGCTGATCGACTTGCGCATGGTCGAGGAACCCTCGACGGTGGCCTAGAAGATGAACATAGTAGCGGTGGACTCGACAACAGCCAATCCAGTTATGGATTTCAACATTTCCTCGCCGGCAGACGTTGGATCTTTGGCACAGTACAAAGACAACCGATGGGTGGAGGGGAAGAGTTGAGACGACTTTTACTTCAGCGAAAGGCTATGGGCATCTCTAGTTAGCTCAGTACACACAGACATCGCCAATGGGTGGAAGGGAAGAGTCTCAAGTGACTTTTACTCCGACAAAGGGCTTTGGGCATGTCCAATTAGCTCAGTACACACAGACAGTGCCGATGGGGAGAAGTCAATGCCTTTTGACTCTACGTCGGAGTTAGAGGACATGGACTACACTCTCCAGATGGTGTATAAGGAGGGTAAGGTGGATCCATAGCTGTTATGTACACTATATCCGTTGCTTGCAATGGGAGTTTCACCATCGGATTGGGTGACTCAAAAAGTGAAGGATATTCAAGATTGTGTGGGGATTTCATGTGAAGGGTTTGAGGAGCAATTCAGGCATTAGTCATCGCTATTGAGGAGGGTCGATTTCAATCCCCTAAATCTGCTTCTAGAAAAAAGCGGGAGTTGAAGCGTCTCACTTGGTCAATTGATTATGATGGACGGGAGGGGAGTACCAGCAAAGGAAGATCTAAGGGGAAGTTTGTTTCTTCCCATGAAGCTTATAATCCTTTCTTGGAACATTCGGGATCTCAATGATCCCAATAAGCATCTTCGGATTAAGAATCTCTTAAGTAACTGGAAATTGGATATTGTTTGTTTGTAGGAAACCAAGATTAAATTCATTGATCGAAGCATCATCACTAGTATTTGGGGCAGTCCTTATGTGAGATTGGTGTAGCTTGCTTCTGAGGGAGCTTCTGGGGGTATTCTTATCATGTGGGATTCGCGGGTGGTTGAGTCTATTGAGGAGTGCGTTGGAAACTATATGGTGGCTTGTTTGTTTAAAAATGTGCCGGATGGCTTTTGCTAGGCTTTCGTTGGTTTTATGGGAGGTTTGGGCAGTTGGTGGAACTTACCGTGGTGTAGCATGTGACTTTAATATCACTCGGTTCCCTAGTGAAAGATCGGGAGAAATACAGCATAGCCCTGCGATGAATGAGTTTTCTGAATTTTTCTTTGATATGGATTTGGTGGATCTACCACTTGTTGGTGGCATGCACACTTGGTCTAATAATCGGGCTTAGTCCCGTTTGGACAGATTTTTGGTGTCTCCTTCATGGGAGGCTCATTACTTGACCTTGTTGCAGAAGAGATTGGATGGGCGTGTGTTCGGATCACTTCCCTATTGTACTAGATTTTGGAGGCATTAATGGATGTAAAAGATACTTTAAGTTCGAAAATATGTGGCTGAAAGTCGATGGTTTTGTGGAGAAAGTTAGGGTGTGCTGGTCCTCATATCTTTCGAGGCTTCACCAAGTTTCAGATTGACCAGGAAACTGAAAGCATTGAAGAGGGATTTGAAGGTGTGGAATGTCGAAGTCTTGGGACATATTGATAGTAAAAAATGGCCTCTTATGGAGGAATTAAAGGATTGGGAGGAAAGGGAGGTGAGCACTCCTCTTTTTGAGGAAGACTCTTGCAAGAAATTATATATCACCTCGGAGCTGGAAAATGTGCTACTAATGGAAGAAATCTTGTGGAGACAAAAGTCACATGCCCTTTGGTTGAAAGAAGAGGACCGTTGTACCAAATTTTTCCATCGGGTGGCTAACTCATCGTAGGAATAATGCAATCGAGATGCTCCAGGTTGATGTACATTGGCCTAATTTCATCAGAGTGAGAAAGCCATTTCTCGGATGTGTGGCAAAAGAGATTACATCGCTTATTTTCGGATCATTGGCCTATCTTGCTCTATTGTGGAGGCTTATGGAGTGGCCAGCGGTTTTTTAAATTTGAGAATATGTGGTTAAAACGGAGAGGTTTATAGGGTCAAACAGTGGTGGTCTTCCTACCAGTTCCAAGGTACCCCTAGTTTCATTTTTGCTAATAAATTGAAAGCATTAAAAAGTGATTTGAAGTTGTGGAATATGCAATCTTTCGGAAATATAGGAGAAACAAGAAAATCAAGATGATGGAAATTCAGGAGATAGAGAGGTTGCAAGAGATGCGGCCCCTTGCACAGGATGAACAATTGTAGAAGACATCGTTAGTTGCAGATCTTGAGAGGATGATTTTACTAGAAGAAGAGTCATGGCGTCAAAAATCAAGAGCTTTGTGGTTAAAGGAAGGCGACTGTAGTACGAAGTTTTTCCATAGAATTGCAAATTCTCATAGGAGAAATAACAACATAGAGGTGCTGAAAATTGATGGGGCAGAATGTAGAGAAGAACAGGTAATCCACAATCAAATAGATGATTTCTACGAGAAACTTCTAATTGAATAGGGGGGATGGCAGCCTACACTTGATGGACTTTTCTTTGATAGTATTGGGCCGAGTGATGTGGTTTGGCTGGAGAGGGATTTTGAGGAGGTTGAGGTATATGATGTAGTGCGGAAAATGGTCAAGACAAGGCACCCGGTCCAGATGGGTTCTCTATTGTTTTCTTCCAAGAATGTTGGGATGTGGTTAAGGAAGACTTACTAAAAGCATTTTAGGAGTTGTTCTCGGTTGGGAAATTTGAGAAAAGTCTCAACACCACTTTTATTGCATTAATACCCAAAAAAGTGGGGGCTACGGAGTTTACAGAATTTCGTCCTATTAGCCTAGTGAATGGGGTGTACAAGATTATTTCAAAAGTGCTTGCATATCGTCTTAGTGAGGTTATAGGGAAGATTATCACTAAACCTCAAAATGCCTTTGTAAAAGGTAGACATATTCTTGATGCGGTCCTTATTGCATATGAATGCCTTGACAGTAGACTAAAGGCTAGTACCACAGGGAACTTGTGCAAATTAGATATGGAGAAGGCGTATGATCACGTTAACTGGGATTTCTTTCTCGATTTACCTGGGAGATGTGGTTTTGGGGAAAGGTGGAGGAGATGGATCTGTTGGTGTGTATCTACTGTAAGATTTTTTGTGTTGATAAATGGCAGTCCAAAGGGCTTCTTTCAGAGTTCACGTGGTTTGGGACAAGGGGATCCGTTATCACCTTTACTATTTGTTATTGTTATGGAGGCGCTAAGCAGAATGATCTCGGCTTTGGTGGAAAATGGTTTTGTAGATGACTTCCCGATTGGAACCTCGGATAGGGGTAGTATTATTATTTCCCACTTGTTGTTTGCAGATGATACACTTCTTTTGTGTGAAGCCGATCAAAATTAGGTATGAGTGTTGAAGGCCTTTCTTTTATGTTTCGAAGCAGTTTTTGGTTTGAAAGTGAACTTTGACAAATCAGAGATAGTGCCAATTTGAGGTGTTCCTAACTTGTGCCAACTGGCTAGAACACTGGGTTGTAAGATTGCTGCATTTACCATGATTTATCGGGGACTTCCGTTGGGGATTGCATCGAGGGTGTCCTCCGTTTGGACATGGTGACTGAAAGAATAGAGAGGAGATTGGCAGGGTGGAAGAGAATGTACTTGTCAAAAGGAGATAGGATTACATTGATCAAGAGTATACTTTCTAACCTACCAACCTATTTCTTGTCTCTTTTCCCTATACCGGCAAGAGTGTCGGCCTGTATCGAGAAGTTACAACAAGATTTCTTGTGGGGAGGAATGGAGGACGAGTTTAAGTTCCATATAGTTAAGTGGGAGAAGGTATGTCATCTGATCTCTAATGGTGGCTTGGGTATAAGAAATTTGAGGTTGTTTAATCGAGCTTTACTCGGCAAATGGTTGTGGAGATATAACAATGAACCAGAGGTACTATGGAAAATGGTGATTGAAAACAAATATGGCGGTTGATGGGGGGTATGGTGTACTAGAGAAGTTAGAGGGGCTTATGGAGTGGGCTTATGGAAACACATAAGAAAACTGTGGGGGGTTTTCAATCGACACTTTAGACTTCAAGTGGGTGTAGGAACTAGGATTAGATTCTGGAGAGATGTTTGGTGTGGTAATAGTGCCGTACAAGAGTTATTTCCTTCACTTTTCAAGATTGCAATTGCCAAAGATGTCATAGTGGCAGAAGTTATGGGGGCCTTGGGAGGACGGATTCATTGGAGTATTAACTTTAGTAGGGTGGCATAGGATTGGGAAATGAGCATATTTGTAGATTTTTATAGCCTAATATACTCCATACGACCGAACGTACAGCATGAAGATCGTATGTGGTGGATACCTACAGGGAAAGGCGTCTTTTTTGTTCGCTCCTTTTGTAAAGCTCTCACACAAGAGCCCGACACTCAGTTTCCTTGGAGAAGGCTCTGGAGGCACAAGGCACCCCTTAAAGCCTCTTTTTTTGTGTGGACAGCTTCATTAGGAAAGATTCTCACCACTGATAACCTGAGGAAAAGGAGAGTAATTATAGCAGATTAGTATTGCATGTGTAGAAAAGGAGTGAGTCGGTGGATCATCTTCTTCTACGTTGCAAGATAGCAAGGGAACTCTGGAACGTGGTGTTTAGTAGATTGGATCTAGCGTGGGATATGCTGGAGACCGTGATGGCAGCGATGGCGTGTTGGACAAATATAAGAAGCATGTAGCAAATCAAAGCGGTTTGGAAGATGATCCCTATATGCATCATGTGGTGCTTGTGGCAGGAGCGAAGCGAGAGGACATTCGAGGACAAGGAGAGATCGATGGAAGAGCTAAAAGTTTTATTTTTTAGAACTCTTTGTACTTGGGCTATTGCTGTGGACTTTAATGGCTTGGACTTGCATGATTTCCTTGCTACTAATGCGCCTACTTAGCTAGGGCATAAGAGTTTTGTAATTGGCTTTTGCCCATTCTGTTATTAATAAAATCTGTTTACTTGTAAAAAAAAAGAAAGAAAAAAAAAATTGTGCTATTTACCTAGGAGATGTGGTTTTGGGAAGAGATAGATTTCTTGAATTAGGCATTGTATATGTACTGTTCGTTATTCGGTTTTGGTGAATGGCGTGCCTGAAGGCTTTTTTAACAGCTCTAGGGGATTAAGACAAGGGGATTCTAGCTCTACTTTGTTGTTTGTCATAGTTATGGATGCATTGAATCGCATGGTGGGAGCGGCTGTTAATGGAGGTTTCTTGCTGGATTTCCAGTGGGTGGTGTTAATATATCTCACCTTCTCTTTGCTGATGACACTACTTTTTTGTGAGCCAGACAGAAATCATATGCAATATTTTAGGGCTGTACTACTTTGCTTTGAAGCTGTTTCAGGCCTGAAAGTAAGTCTCTCAAAGTCTGAAATGGTACCTATGTGTAATGTGAATAATATTCAATGCTTGGCAAATATATTGGGTTGTAAAGTTGCTTTGCTGCCCTTGAAATAATTTGGCTTTCCGCAGGGGGCTGCCTTCAAGGCAAAATCTATTTGGGATGGTGTGTTAGAAAAATTTGAAAGAAAATTGGCTGGTTGGAAACGAGTATATTTGTGCAAGGGTGGCAGATTAACTCTCATAAAGAGCACGTTATCTAATCTCCCTACTTATTTTCTATCCCTATTTCTGTTAGCTGCAAGTATGGTCTCTCGTATTGAGAAAACCTTTCATAACTTTCTTTGGAGAGGTATAGGAGAGGAAACTAAGTTCCATCTTGTTGGTTGGGATAAAGTTTGCTCACCGGTACCTTGCGGTAGGTTGGGGGTGCGTAATTTGAGGTCTTCAACAAAGTACTTTTAGAGAAATGGTTGTGGAGATATCATAGGGAAGGGGAGAGTTTGTGGTGAGAAGTAATAGATTCTAAATATGGGAGTATTTGGGGGGGTGGTGTTCTAAGGAAGTTAGGGGGACATATGGTATGGGGTTGTGGAAAAATATTCGAGTTGGATGGGGAAGATTCTCCAAAGTTTTTCAGTTTCGCAATTGTAATAGGTCATGGTGGTTATATTTGGCATGATGTCTGGTGCGGTGAAAGGGCTCTAAGCAGGTGTTTCCCATGCTCTATTAAATTTCTAGTGACAAAGCGGCTGTTGTGGCTGATCTATTGGTGTTTTCTGATGGTGCTGTCCATTGGAATGTTAGTTTTTCGAGAGCGGCTCAAGACTCGGAAATGGATATGTTTGTTGTTTTCTTTGACTAGTGGTATTCTATGTCGATTGACAATGAGATGGAAAATAAGATGATTTGGAATCTTGGAGGAAATAAAAAGTTCTCGGTGCTCCTTCTATAAGGCTCTCTTGGGATTGTCTAATGATCATTGTTTTCCTTGGAAGGCTATTTGGAATTGCAAGGTACCTCCTAAGATTGCTTTCTTTATATGGACTGCATCTCTAGGGAGGATTCTCACCTCAGATAACTTGAGGAAATGTGGTATTACCATTTTAGATTGGTGTTGTATGTGCAAGAAAGACGGGGAATCAGTGGATTGTCTTTTTTTACATTGTGAAGTGGCCCAGGGTTTATGGAATGAGATCCTTAATCGGACCGGTGTGGCATGGGTTATGCGTGGAAGAGTTAGGGATATCCTGAAGAGCTGGACAGGTATTATGGGAAATGCCCACATCGCTGCTGTGTGGAGAATTATCCCTCATTGCATTATGTGGTGTTTGTGGATGGAGAGAAACAAGAGGTGTTTTGAAGACAAGGAGCGTTTAGCGATTTTTTTACACTACTTTACTCTCCTGGGCTTCGACCATTATTTAATGCGGATAATCTCTATGATTTGATTGTATCTCTCACTAGTGCTTAGTTGTAAGTAGGCTTGTTCGATATATATTCTTGATGTACTTGGGCTATGCCTTTATTATCAATAAAATTTTACGTTTACTTATCAAAAAAGAAGATCATTGTCATTATGCATAAACAACTTTTGACAGCTGTCTGCTTCATTTGGTAGATTTATATATACCACTGCACTTGATGTACTTGGGAAGGCAAATAGACCAGCAGAGGCACTCAATATCTTTCATTCAATGCTGGTAATGTACAAATATTTTTGTAATGTATTCGGTGCTTTTTTTTATAGTGAAATGCACCTTGTAAAGAGGGAAGACAGCTTTGACATAACAGTATTAAAATTTCTGTTCCATTTCTCTCCAGCAACACATGTCTTCGTATCCCGACTTAGTTTCTTACCATTGTCTTGCTGTTGCTCTTGGACAAGCGGGGTATTTGAAGGAACTGTTTGATGTGATTGATATCATGCGATCTCCCCCCAAGAAGTTCAAAACTGGGGCACTTGGGAAGTGGGACCCACGGTTGGAACCAGATATCATTGTTTACAATGCGGTGAGTGGTACTAATGGAAATCCATATGCAGAAGATAATGGTCTGAAATTGCTCGACTGATCTGTTACTTCAAGACACCCAAATGGCTATCTAAGGTCTTAAAAATATTCAAATCTTAATAATTTTTTAATTGAGGCTTTTCTAGATTGATACTGGCATGATTTGATAGTTTCTATACCTGATAATGGCATATTTACGAACAAAGAATTTAGATACTAAGGTATGCATGAGTCTTGAAATTGTCAGATGATAGTTTTCTTTCCTTGATACATGGTATTCTAATCTGTAGTGTGCAAAATATTTTCCTGGAGCAATGAGGATGAGAAGAAGCTTAATTTTGGAATTTTCAAAAAGAAAACCGGAAAGGGAGAAAACCCCTCTCCTGACAGCAACCCCTCCCCACCCAAGGAGTGGTGGAGGGAAGCCTCTAGCATCGTCAGAAGCTGAGTAGGAAATTAGGGTGGATCTTAAGTAGGAAATTAGGGTGGATCTTAAGTAGGAAATTATGTTTTTCCTTTAATAGAGAGAAGCATTCTGATATTTTTTCAGTATGTTGTGTATTATTGGTTCTTATTCAATGTCTGGTTTTTTTCTTGTCTTGAAGATTTTCTATCCTGTGTTTGATTTGGTTTTTTGTGGTTGGGGAGGAAAAATCTGTACTCTTAAAGGGGTGAGTATCTTTGTGGTGAGGTTCGATGGCCTATTTGCTTTTTTTTTATGCCCAGATTGTAAGGAGGTTCTATCATCATACTCATGGGTCAAGCCCCTTCATGTTGTCTCAATGAATTTCTGTACTTATTAAAATATATTTGTTGTTTTCAATAGATCACCATGTATATTATGTTCTATGTATCTCTTCTTTATCCAGGTCCTAAATGCTTGTGCTCAGCAAAAACAATGGGAGGGAGCATTTTGGGTTTTGCAGCAGTTAAAGCAACAAGGCCAACAGCCTTCCTCTTCAACTTATGGACTTGTCATGGAGGTAATAACGTCCTCTAGTTTCCATCAGGTCCACCTGACCATTGCATTCTTTTGCTATTATGGTGACACTTTTATATTTTTGGTCCTTGGTATACTCCTTTATAATAATCATTTTGTTACTACTAAGATGATTGTGGGTTTTCAATTGAATAGTGATTTGCATAAAAATTTACCTTTCCAGCATTCGGTTATCCAGAGTAATTACTACCACTTTGATTCTGTGAATTTGACTTCTGTCATTACAATTAGCCCCCCCCCCCCCCCCCCC
>QEOT01004367.1:27929-72929 GCA_003123785.1 Pterocarya stenoptera
TAGGTCGCTATATATTATTTTGTGTCTTCATCCTGAAAATTGCTTCTATTTTGTGAGTTTTAAACGGGAAATCTATACCTAATTGGTTTTCACTTAGCAGGTGATGTTTGCATGCGGCAAGTACAACTTAGTTCACGAATTTTTCAGGAAATTGCAGAAATCTTCTATTCCAAATTCTTTAACATATAAAGGTAACTTAGCTTCTTGTTCTCTTTTAGTTGCCATTATATTGTAGTTTAATTATGACAATGACCACTTTTATACACAGTTGTGGTGAATACACTTTGGAAAGAAGGTAAAACAGATGAGGCTTTGTTTGCCGTTCAAGACATGGAAAGACGAGGAATAGTAGGTTCTGCATCTCTTTATTATGACCTTGCTCGCTGTCTTTGTAGTGCTGGAAGGTGCGAAGAAGCATTAGAGCGGGTAATTTTTGTTGTGCTTCATCTTTGGTTTTACATTTTTACACGTGAAATTGCTCTGATGTGTTTAAGCTTTGTATGCTGCTACATCAACATGCATTACAGGATAATTTACTGTTATGTGTCTAAAAGCTTAGATAATGCTTCTTTTAATTCTGGAAGTTGTATCACCAGAAAAGTTAGTAATGCAAGAAGATAATGTTATATAGTGGGTGTATAATGCTCTCTTCTTTTAATTCTTCTCCCAACCCCTCTCTCTCTCTCTCTCTCTGCACTGTATTCTTTCATTTACACCCTTTTTTTTTGCACCGGATGTTTGGGAACAGCATCCTAACTAATCCTGGGGGTGCACAGGCCCTCAACAAGGAGTTTGCCGTAAATGTACCTCGGGTAATTCATTTACACCCAAAATTAACACATCTTCCCTTGGTTCCATCTAACCCTCCCATTCTGGGTTGTGTTATGTTAAATTCCCCGTGCTCTGTATAGCATTACAGGGTTGCTTCTACATCCCCATACAATACCTTTATAATTCACAATGTCCTTTTTTTTATGGGTTAATCACAATATCCTTGAAGTTAGAGGTGTTGTATCCTGTGTGTGTATGTATATAATTTGTTGAATTAATAGGGGTTCTCAAAAATTAGAGAATTCTAGGGGTCCCCTATATTAGGTTCTATCAACTGATATCCTTTGATGCTATATGTTTCAGGAACAAACTTGGTATTCAGTTCAAATAATAGAATTTCCTAATATTTACTTTTCATTTTTTAATTCAGTAAGTTTATTATTGTTTATAATATACAACACTGAAATCTATTTACATATTTTATACACGATTCCATCGAACTTTAAGCGATATTTCTTGCTGATTTCTATTCATGTGTTAATGAAACAGCCTTTTAAAGCTACTGTATGCTCTGATTATCCTAGGCTTTCAACTTAGGTTTTTATTCATTCCTACGCGAGTTCACACGATGATGAAAGGAAAACATGAAAAAATATAAAAAAGATTCTGTGATGATGATAAAACTAAAAAGCTTAAACGTATTCCACGGTGGCTAATTTTTTGGAGGCATAATTCTAACTAGTTTCTTTTTGGTAAGCTAATTCTAACTAGGCGATTAGTAATTACTTTCTCAAGTCATATGAGTGAAAGGAAATTCCTAAGAAATGGTTGTCTTTTGTCTCTATTTTAAACCGGTTAATATAGAGACTCACTATTACAAAAGTCTCAGTAAAATATACAAGACCTAAAGCATTTCATAGCAAAAGCACTAGTGCTAAAATGCATTTGTGGTTACATCATGGCAAAATGAGTATCATTGTTCAGGGCATTGATGACACATTGGTTATATACATCAGTCTCCTTTATGCACCTCCCTTTTTAATGCTGCTATCGCTAATGTGCATGCATATCACTAGCACAATGTAAGGATAATATTTGCAAGTTGGATAAAATAAACAGCAGCACGTGTCACGTGTGGATCAAGCCATTTAGGGGTGCGTAGTTCTTTTCTTGTACCCACAGAATAAGGTATTCTTTGGCTTTCTCAATGTATTGAATCCAGTATAACATGTAATGGTGGACCTTGGCATTTTCTTACCTAATATTCCTATAGTATTCCACAATGGTGGTGTGTGATACAACTTTTAGCCCCTTTCTTCGGAGAGGCATATGGTTAAAGGAGTCACCTTGAATCTGAACATGGCTCACATCCGATGCAATCCATATCTGGGGTTTGTTTTCACCTGCAAAGATTCCCATACCTGGCTTAGCTACTTTCCCAGAATTTGCATTTTATGATGTATGTAATATTCGTAATTAAAAGCTTGATTACGTATTGGATATTCATTCTTTCCACAGATTGAGAAGATTTGTAACGTTGCAAATAAGCCTCTAGTAGTGACTTTCACTGGCTTAATTCAAGCTTGTCTCAATGCCGGAAACATTCAAGATGGAGCATTGATTTTCAACAAAATGCACAACTTTTGCTCCCCAAATCTTGTTACCTGTAATATAATGCTGAAAGCATACCTAGCACATGGGATGTTTGAAGAGGCAAAAGAGCTGTTCAATAAGATGTCAGAAGATGGGAACCGTATCAGCAGGATATCTGATTACAAGGTTCGAGTAATACCGGATATCTACACATTCAACACCATGTTAGATGCATGCAACGCAGAGAAGAGGTGGGATGATTTTGAGAATATATACAAGCGGATGCTGCACCATGGATATCATTTCAATGAAAAGCGCCATCTTCGGATGATATTGAATGCTTCTAGAGCTGGAAAGGTATTGCCCCTCCCTCCCCCCATTATTCATCTCATGGCACCAAGTTGGTGCTTGTTTGATGATGTTATTGAAAGGAAATTTATCTGTTATGCTATTTATCTATTGGAGAAAATTGAATGATTTCCACAGATAGCAAGATAAATTCAGAGACAATTGTTTCAGTAATCCTAAACTGATCTTTGCAATGCAATATAAACTTTGTTATGGGTTATGCTTGAGTAAATGTCCTATTTATAACTGAGGATGTTCCTGGACTCCGAATATACGCACCCATGCACACCGACATGAATATGTATGCACGTATATAATCCTTTGTTTTTAGTTTGTTCTTTAATTGCCCTCCAAGTATTAATTCTTCATCCACCCTGCTTTATCACAAATTAGCAGCATGCCAGCATCTGCATGTCACTTGGTATTTCCCTTAAGTAGAAATCTTAAAAAAATAACATTCTTGTTAAATTTAATCTTTAGTTCTATATTTATTCACTATTGGGAACCCTGCATGCTTGGCAGGAAGACCTACTGGAAACAACTTGGAATCATTTGGTTCGGGCGGGTAGGACTCCACCAACTTCTCTCGTCAAAGAAAGGTTTTCCGTGAAACTAGAGAATGATGATTATACTGCTGCTCTTTCATCAATTGCTAGTCATCCCATGAGTGAGTCGCAGGCATTCTCTAAGGTGGCGTGGTTGAATTTACTCAAGGCAAGTGCTCAAAGGTTTCAGAGGGATGCTCTTTTTCGGTTAATAGATGAGGTTAGCGTACTTATTAACAGAAGTGAATCGCCAAACCCAGTATTTCAGAATCTGTTATCAGCTTGTAAAGAATTTTGTAGGACTCAGATGACATTAGCTGAGATTAAACAAATAGAACCTGTCTATACAAACTGAATTAGCTTTAAAACCTTGATAAAATATTTAAACTTGTTCATCTTCACTATTAAATCTCGGAACAAGCATTCCTGCTCATGTGTGATCAGATATTTAAAACCTTCTTCTCCCTTTGGGTAATTTGGAAGCTGTAGTTTATGGGAAGATATATGGGTAATGTCGAAGCAAGGGTGGTTGTCTCTTCTGAAAATGGCACATCCGTTGTTGGCTTTCTTTTTCTTTTCTGAAAATGGTAACTACCAAGGTAATAAATATTGGGTTGATCAATTCTCACCTTTTGATGAACTACCATGAATGTATGCTATCTCAGCCCTTTTGATATAAAATACCCAGTCGCTTCTGTCAACTCACACAATCCATTCTTGTGTTATATATTCATAAATTTTGTAATTTCAGTTTAAAGTAATTTCAAAGGTCATGTCAATAAATATTGTACAATTCGAAATTTTAAAGGTCTGAAACACTTCTACTCCGACTCTTTCTCTTCTTTCTTGTATATGTATCACACTCAATAATCAAAGAAGGCTGCATTTAGATTGCTGCACAATCAGCTGCACATTTCAAAGGTACATTACTAGACTACTAGTTAATATTGTATAAGAATGATTTTATAGTTACATATCATTAAAGAAAAAGAGGTTGAGGGAGTAAATTGGATAGGATGGTGATGAGATATATATATATATATATATACACATATATATATTAAATTCCAAAACTGAGATGTTACCTCTCTTTAAATTGAGTTTTGCAATACATTATAAATTTATTTATTGAATTTGGAAAAATAAGTTTTTGAGGTTGCCAAAGATGCATAGAAACTGGGGAAAAAAAATAAATGAACTGAGTGGTAAGTTCCTCATCTCCTACTAGATCCTAAAACCATAAAAGCTAGTGAACGGAAGAACGAGAAATATAACATGGCTAAGTTCCTCGATGCTTGAATGAGTCCCATATATATGTCAGAATAAAACTATATACCACACTCCTTATTGATGTCGTGTTTCACAGTCCGAGCAACTCTGCGATGGATCTATTCGTTCCTACGAGTATGGAGGAATGAGGGCTTGAGGTGGTAAAAAACACCTCTGATGCCAAGTCAGTTTGGATTTTCAATCTATAATTTAAGGGAGCTCAAATAAAAGTGCTAAGTGTTTTTTGCCCCTGCGATGGGGGTATATATACCTGGTAGGGGTGGTCCCCTGGGAACTCGATCATGGTGATGTCGCTTCATACTCAGATCGTGCCCTCTTCCAACGTTTTGTCATGCGACAAGTCATCCATGCCTAATCATGGTAACTGCTAACAACCTAGGGTTCATGTCGTGGCATGTCCGTATCCGACTTTCATTAAATGCGGTGTGGTCTCGACCTGACGCCCCCACCTTCCAGGTCTGTCCAGTCGACGGTGTTTAGGGACTAGGGTTGCCCTTGACCTTGCGTATATGAATTATTAGCTAGTAGAGGTGTCAGGCCTTTTGACTCAGGGTCCACGTCCCACACGTGGTACTTTGCTGCTTTTTTCTGGGCTTTCTGGGCTAACCTCGCCCTTCTTGGCCAGCCCATCCTATCCTTTCATACCAATTTTCTACTTCCAAGCTATCTTTATACCCATCAGTGCCTCGTGGGCTGAGCTCGTGGTTTGACCCAACATTGGAAACGACTTCCCTCACACTCCTAATATACTTTTATACCACTATGTAAAATGTAACACTTTTATCATCTTTGGATCATCTTTTTTCTTTTTTAAAGAAAACTTTAAAAGTTGTTGGGTAATATCACTTCATTATAGTGGGATGGAAATTGAATAGTAGTGTAGTACGTAGAGTTTTTCTTGTATCACAATAATACTTTTGACTTGTCGTGATGAAGCAAGCGGTGCGCACTAAAAAAGCTTTCCAAAACTCACTCGCAAAACTTGGCCAATCCCAAATTGGGCATAAAGTCTCATAGTTCTCCATTTATAGCATGCAATGGAGGGAGGTGACAATTAAGATTGTGATGGTTGGGATCTATTTTCATGGTTGATTTTGGTTGTTCTTCGTTTTAGGGCTCACCAACCTGGAGATCTTTGTTGGATCTACCGCGGAGAGCTATGCAGACAATGCAAAAAAAAGGTGGTGGATGATCATGTCCGATCCAAAGATGAGTATTGTGAGTGCGTGACTAAGTAGTTCCTGATAGCAATGGCTAGTGCATGGGTAGGGCATATGCCCACTATTGGGTACAAAATGCAGTATGGCCCAGCCCATTGGTTATCAACAAGCCCATCACCCAGAGTGGAAGTAAGATACATAAAGATGTCAGCGGACAACAAAAAGGGGCGTAAAGAAGTGTGTAGTAGCTGGAGAGGGAGAGATATGACCTCAAGGAACTTGGCTTGAAGAAGTGGCTACCAAATAGAAAAAAGATGGGATTCAACTTCTGACAACTAGAGGCACTGTCTTCATCTTCAACCTCTATTCTCCTCCATTTTTACCATTGTATTGAGATCAAAGCAAGTAATGAAAGAATGCAAAATTACAAAATATAGTGAATTTACCTTCAATATATCTCCCTCTCTATTTGCATTTTATGAACTTTATTCCATGGATGAGCACCAAGAACTACCGTGGGCCATTCGACCATACTGTAGGCATCCAATCTTGACAGAAAAATGCATCAACAATAACAACAAAATTGAGCTTGTAGAAAGGCAATAAAAATGGAAGCTAGCACTCAATATCTCAAAAGAATGTAAGCTTTGGACAAGATGTCGAGAGATTCTTTATAAAACGATGTGCTATAGCGATAAATCTTTTGTGCCATCCATACTAAAAAAATGATAGATAGATGATATGGGTTCATAGTATGATGGAGAACTTTCCATGCAATGCAAAGAAAGTGATTGACAATGTGGGATCCAAACATGATTAACTCTGACTAATTAAGCAATCCCATTTGTTAATGCCAAAATTTGCACAATATGTCAGAAAGTAAGAATGAGTCACCCCTAGCCCATAATAGTGGCTCAATGGTGGCTTATGCGTTGATACAGCATGCTTGCGTTCATCCGTGATGGTAAATAATAAATTAAATATAAATAAGAGAGACACACAAATTTACATAGTTTGGCATAAAGCCTATGTCCACATAGTGTTTGGAGGACAAATCCACTATAATAGATGATTTGTACAGTCTCTCACGGTCTCTCAAAAAATGCATCAATACTATGGAGGTTGATGATCCTTTTTGTTGGAGCAAATAATGCCTCTGGAGTCTCTTGGGTTGAGGTGGAAGAAGCCTTTCGAGAAGTCCACGAAAGGTTGTCCAAAAGTCCTCTTTAAAGCTCCCTCAAAAGCCTCAAAGAAGTCTCATTCGTTTTGGGTAGGAAAGCCCCATTTATCGAGGTCTTGAGGGTGGTTGATGAGAGATGTCAGCTTTATGTCACTTTTACATTTTCCCTTCAAGTGTCTGATTAGACTTCCTCCCTCAGTTCTTGTCTTGTCTTGTACTTCTTCTCTTTTCCCTTTATAATCTGTTGTTGGCTTTACAGTGGACTGGGCCTGTTATATTTTGTCAATAATAGTTTGCCCACAATTCTTAAGGCTAACTTGTTCAAGCCAGAAAACGTTGGAAATTTTTCAATTAATCAAAATATAGATGGTCCATGAAAATTACTGGAAGATAAACACTGGAAACTTGTCCTTGATTTTCCCTTGTTGCGCGACTCAAAGTGGATCTCCAAAGAGGGGCCTCGCCAAGATATGTAGATTTTGGCAAAGGCTATAGGGGACATGTCTTTAGGAAATTTGTCCTTGGTGGGATGTGCTTACTTCTGTTCTTGTTGCTATTGGAGTTAGCAGATTCTTTGCCTTCCTAAGGTGATTTGTTGTTTGAATGTTGTGGCGTGTTTGTTGTAACCTGCACTTAGATGGTTAGGGATCGCGTCAACTCATTTCAAAGGTAACCCATGTGAGGAGGTTGTGGCATGAGTGTTAGCACTTGGCGTTTGCTAAAAAAGATGTTTGTCTCCCCATCGGACTATGCTAGCACCGATCACATGCATGTTGTTAGCCATCGTCGCCCGTATGGTTGTAGGTGTTGTCTCGATTGCATGAGCATTGCTAACACCCCACTTTGCTGAGGGCGCTAGAGGTCTACTCAACCGCTCATCAGGCTAGGCAATGTTGGCCATTGTCGCCCGAAAGAGGGGCGGGAGATGCTCGACCATGTTGGCATTAATGGTCAAGTGCGAGTGGAGCCAACACTCGGCTTTAAGTTCGGCAGGAGAGATGCACAACTGCTCATTAGGCTAGGCGTTGTTGACCTTTGTAGCCCAAAAGAGGTGTGGGAGATGCTCGATCACATTGCCATTGATGGCCAAGTGTGAGTGGAGCCACCACTTGACTTTGGTTCAATGGGAAAGGTGCTCGACCTCGTTGGTGAGGACTAACACCTTTACACAAGTGGTGTTGTCCTTTGATTCACCAAGTGTGAGTGGAGCCACCACTAGACTTTGATTCAGAGGGAGAGGTGCTCGATCGCGTTGGCGAGGACTAACACCTTTACACAAGTGGTGTTGTCCTTTGTTTCATCATGTGTGATTGGAGCCACCACTCGGCTTCCAGTTTGGCAAGCGAGATGCTCGACCACATTAGTGTTATTGACAAAATGTGAGTGGGCTACCACTTGGCTTCGATTCGGCAGGACAGGTGCTTGACCGTGTTAGGGAGGACTAACACCCTTGTGCAAATGGTGTTGTCTTTGTTTCTCCAGCTACAAGTGGGATCAATACTCGTGCGAGTGGGACTAGCACTCGACTTTGGTAGGCGGGAGAGGTGCTCGACCTCGTTAGCGAGGACTAACACCTTTATGCAAGTGGTGTTGTCCTTTTTTTGCCAAATACGAGTGGAGCCAACACTCGTGTGAGTGGGGCTAGCACTTGGCTTTAAGTTGGGCGGGAGAGCTGCTCAACCGTGTTAGCATTGTTGGCTAAATGTGAATGGGGCTAGCACTCAGTTTTAAGTTTGGCGGGAGGAGTGCTTGACCACATTGGTGTTGTTTGCCATGTGCGAGTGGGGTTAGCACTTGGCTTTTGTTGAAGGAGATGTTCGATCACATTGTTCTAGTGAGAGAGGTACTTGACCATTTTGCTCCAGCAGGAGACATGCTCAACCTCGTTGCTCTAGCAGTGGATGACTCAACTGCATTACTGCGGGGGGAGCGATGGTCCACCGCATCACTACAATGGGAGACATACTAGACAACACTGCTACAAGGGGAGCGTTGCACCATCACACTGCTATTGTGATACCCCATATAATAAGGTTTTTGCTCTTTATAAGGTTCCAATAGAGCTCCAATTGTATCATTAACTAGTCATTTTGGAGTAAGGATATGTGGTTTGGGTCTTCCATTGGGGCGTTACAAATGGTATCATAGTCTATTCCAACTAGAAATGTGGGACTTGAGTCGTGCCAACTGCGACGAAATGGCCCAACGAGAATGTCGAAAATTTAAGGGGGTAAATTGTGATTCCTCATATGATAATGATAAGGGTAGGTAGTGTATGGGATCTCACATTGCTTGGAAGGAGAAGTTCTTGCTCTTTATAAAGTTCCAATGAGGCTCCAATTGTATCATTGATTGGTTCTTTTAAAGTAGAGGCCATATGGTTTGGGTCTTCCATTGGGATGTTACATTTATGGAGGGAGATGTACCAGACCACAATATTGTTGTGGGGCTAGCGATGCTCCACTGCACCACTACGGCGGAAGACTTACTCAACCGCGTTAAGAGGTTTTTACCAAAGACCAAATAAGTTAAAGCATTGGCATTGGTATAGTCGAATGCAAATGCAAACACATATTTAGCCGACAATCCCACTTTTTCTATTGCATTGGATTAATCAAATGTAAATGTTTTGCTTATTATGAACAATGTTTCTACATATTTCCAAATCTACTGTTCACTCTTCATCATTTATTTACTATTTTTTTCTCTCTCCTTCCACTTTTCCTTTTCTTTTTCCTTTTTTCTCTACTACAGTGGTGTATATTTGTTGATGTTCAATTTTAAGACAACACCATTGGTGTATATTTATAGATCTTATGTAGTGAATTTTAATTGCAAAATATATACAAAATGAATTTTAGGCAAAAAATTAATAATAATAAAAAAGAATATTTTATTATTATTTTGGCTAAAAGATGCATAATCCAATGTGTAAGTCTTTCTTGAATGGCAAAGGCAACCTCCAAAATATGTGATTTTGCATTTACATTTGACTACACCATTGCCAAGACTCTTAGTATAGATAACCCAAATTACGAGCTAAAGAGTTGCAAACCTGAGCTGTTTCATTGGAGTGCGGTGAAGGCTTGAGGCGCTTAGGTGAGGCTCATGGGCAGCCCCACTTACATGCTTGCAATTTTGAACTATTTGTTATGATGAAGATAAGGGCTAAAATGCCCAAGCGGTGCCCAATGGGGGCCTCATAGCCGGTGTTCCAAACCAAGTGGACTATTTCCAAGCTTTTTGTTCCCTGTCCATAACTCTAGATGGTTGCCCATGAAGAATGGGATCCTCACTAGGTTGCCGCTTCGTTTCGTCTTTCATTTCAGATGGGTTAGTGAACGTATTTTCCCATTCTTTACTTAGTTGTTCCTCGGATGGACCGGACCAAGCCGGGTAAGACGACCTTGATTCACTATCACTTGTAATCTCTTTCAAATCATGCAAAGCATTGTGTGAACTTTGTCCCTACGAAGGGACTCGCCATGTAGTGGTAGGAACATAAGTATTTCATGGGAGGTTTGATTCCCAATGAATAAGCACCTCGGCCTTGCCATAAGAATCATTATCTCTGAAAGCTTCAACTTTAAACTTGTTATCGAAGCCTGACTTATGATCCTTCTAAATCGTCGGCACTCTCATCTCCATAATTTTCCAATGCATTATCTCCTTAGAGCCTAGGTTAGTTAGTCTTGACTGTGTAAAATCTGTTGAGTTCCTTTCGTCTTTGGATATGTGTGGTACACCACTACTTACTATATCATCTTTGTCAATTTCCTTCAAAACAACAATTTCCTCAGAATTCATTGCATGAAGTGCCAATGGCTCTAATGGTTCATCTTGTGCAAGATTAGGAATATGCACGATGTTGTCTGCCGTGGGGATTGTGAAGTATATTGCAATGGACAAGCTGCACTGGGCAAGCATGAAGGTGTCGCGGCGTTACTTGCTGTGAGACTAGCGAGATGGTGCCCAAAAAGGGGCCAGTGAGGAACTATGTTCCGCTCGTTATCTGTCATGAGAGATTGACCCCTCGCCGCCCTTTGCTTAGTCTTGCTCGCGCACTTCGCCCTTTGTTGCCCTTTGCCCTCAATGTCTTTCCTTTTAATGTTCTTCGTTGTCCGAGGCTTCCGTTAGTTTCTTGCTCTCCGTCGTTGCCTTGTTTTCTGTACTGCAAACTTATTGCCTGCTCCATTTGTTTGCCATCAAGCTTATTTCTTCATGCATAACTAGACTGATCCTCAGGACCCTGAAGCTTGTGCTCTATGAAAAGCCTCTCAAGCTCATTACCCTGCATCTTCAGTTCACCATTGAGCTCATAATTTCCCTTACACTGCCTAACTCATCTTTCTGTAATGGCATTGTTGAAGTTGTAGGAAAACTCTCTCTCATCACTGAAAATTTTTCAACAGGATAGTCGAAGTTGTTGTTTTCATAGGCAAGACCAATTTACATAATATTTGAGATCACCCCACTGTGCAAACTCAACTTTAGTCTTCTTTATCGGCCCATGACCAGAAGAAACTGGTTTATTAATCTTCATACTCGGGACTCCAGAATCTTTCGCTCTGGTTTGTCTCCTATCCGATGACCACAATTCTTTCTTACTAATCTCCTCAAGTCCTCCTATATAAGATCTCCACTTGGGCTGAGGATCCGACCAGTCACCCTCCAATCCTTTGGGCTAAGCCAAGGGGGTTTCCTTGAGTTTTAGCCCACTATCACCATCAAACTATCCTAAAAAAGCGCAAGAGTGACTCAGAGAACCCCTAAAACTTTACTGAGTTGATAGTCACTAGCTGAAGTTCAAAATCCTCCACAAGCAAATGCTATCACATGGCCTAGACCCGTGTTACCGTGTAGTCAATTCTTGAAAGTATTGCTGCGATTGCATTGGAGCTCACAACATGGACAAACGCAGCTCCTGTTGCAAGCAGTAACATAAGAGGAATAAATCCCATTTTGAAGACAAGAGAAGCTGCAGTGGCCGCCAGGCACCGCCGCACCAAGGAGAAAGGCAATATCAGAAGCTACGCCCATTAGAAAAGCATTTGAAGATGAAAACAAAAGCATATGCAACAAGAGCAATTCCACCAAGCAACGGCCCAAGACTAAAAAGTACAGAAAAGAGGAAGTTGGAAGCATCCTTTCCGGCCTGTTGTGCAAATTTTACCATTAACACCATCAAAAGAGGGTAGGGTGTATATATTTATGGATGGGTTTCTCTACGGCTATCGTTAGGGAGTCTGCAAAAACTTGTATATCATAAAATTAATCGATAGAAAATAATTTATATAATCTTAGAGTTGGTAAATTTTACCACTTTTTTTTTTAAAGGAGTCCGCGAGACTTGTACATCGTAATATTATATTTTCATTACTCTTACTCAATACTTTATTTCCGCATGCCCGCTTTGAAATGAAAAAAACATTTACCCATTGCAAAGAATAAATGTAATGAAGTTAGAAATAGTCGGATTGGTTAGTGCATGCAAAGCAACATGACATTTCCTACGCGATATTTCAAAGAAAACTCGCAGCCCGACGTTGGTTTTGTTAAAAATTTTGTGACGGAGGTTTGGATATAATTTGAGTCGTGATTAAATTAGATGAATTGAAATTAAAATTAAAAGTTGAATAAAATTTTGTTAGAAATATTATTTATTATTATTATTTTAAAATTAAAAAAATTAAATTTTTTATTATATTTTATTTAAAAATTTTAAAAAATTATAATAATAAAATAAAATAAAATAAATTGAGATGATTTTATTATCTATGCCCCTCGTAATTTTTACATTTTATGAACAAAAGGAGGCAAGCTGGACCCGACTGGATCAGCGCATGCAGTTTGTAACTTGGTACAATCACAATTCATGCTGCACAAAGTCCAAAACAGATAATGGAAACCTATGATTGGACAGTAAACATATTTCAAATAAAAATAAAATTTTTCTTAAAATATATATTTATATAAAATAGTTTATATTTATAAGTATATGAAAAAGACTTCCTCTACCCAATTAACGTAACTTAATTATTTTAAAAAATTAAAACTAAACCTTTTCTATAATATAAATGAAATCTTGTGTACCAAGGGTCGTAAATGTCCCAGATCAGCGTTGCCCTGTATCAAGGCATCAAAAGTTCTAAAGCTTTATTTGTTTTCAAGATTAAAATCTAAAATTTTAAAAGTTTTAAAAATTTTTAATTTTATCATTATAATTTTTTTAAATTTCTATATAAAATAAAATAAATAATTTAATTTTTTTAAATCTTAAAATAAATATAATATTAAAAAATATATTCTTCTAATATTTTATTTAATTTTTCAATTTTAATCTTATCTTCTAAAACAAACTAAGCCTAAACTGTACTTTTAAAAGACTCAAATATTAATATATGCTGTAAATATATAAATTATTTTATAAAAATAATATTTTTTTAAAAATATTTTTGCATAAAATATTGTGCAAAGTTACGTATGTTTTTCAATATTAATACTGCTACTACTCAACTCTCTGCTATACTTCGGACTTCCTCCTGCCTAATGTACGTTTCACCTCTCTCTCTGTGGTCCTTCGATTTCATGTCTCATCTTCTTCTTCTTCTTCTTCTTCTTCTTCTTCTTCCTTTCTTTCTTTTCCCTTACGTTTTCGATCGTTTTGGGTTCTACTCCAATTACGGTACGCGCTTTAAGCTTTTTGCTTTTGTTTTTCCCTTTTGTGGGAACGACTGGCAATGCAGTCCTTATATTTGACTCATGGTTTCTTTCTTTTTGGGTGAGCATCTCCTGTCCGGCTTTCATTGCTGCTTGCTTTCTCTATCCGGTACTTCTTCTAGTTACAAAACGATTCTCCTTCCTTCGTTTTTTTTTTTTTTGTGCGTCTCGCTCCTCTTCTGTTCTCTTTCTTA
Source organism: Pterocarya stenoptera (assembly GCA_003123785.1). Classification (NCBI taxonomy): domain Eukaryota; kingdom Viridiplantae; phylum Streptophyta; class Magnoliopsida; order Fagales; family Juglandaceae; genus Pterocarya; species Pterocarya stenoptera. The sequence goes on from QEOT01004367.1 coordinate 41,731, forward strand.
TTCTACCAGGGCTTGTTTGATTCTTGAAAGCCATTTTCTTTCTCTCGGTTTATTTATTTATTTATTTTTTAAATCCTCTTGGTTTCTTTCTTGTATTTTGTTACGTTCTTCTTTCTTGAATTGAATGTACTCCGATGGGAACTTTTTGGATCTTGATATTTAAATTTGAAAAAAAAAATGATAAATACGAAATTTATATATAAAAAAGTATTTTTGAACTTGACTCTTTCGGACAATACTTTCTCATTTCATTGATTTCAATACGTAGCATTACTCTTAAATTTGACTCTTATATCTTATATGGGTCTGTCATATTTTCAAATTTTAGTTAATGGTTTTAATTTGTTCAAATTTGGAAGGCGGTTCTATTAGGGTCTTTTCCACCTATTATTATTTTGCAGACATGCACTGACAGAGAAAAACAATCTGCATATTCCATTAGTGTTTAGCTCGGACACAGACAGAAAGTACAAAGAATATGAAAGTTGAAAAAGATTGTGCATTTATTTGTTTCTAATTCTGATGGGCATTTCATTTTATATGGGTTTTCGGCTACTGGGTCTCTCTGGATCTAGTAGTTCTGTATCAGACATTCTCTATCTTCACCTCTCAAATTTTGAAATTGAGTGGTGAACTTTCCGGGCCATCAGTTGCATAAAAGTTTCGATGTTTTCAATAAAAGAACTTTTTCTCACCCTTTTTTTTTCTCTTCTATTGAGGCCCAGTTACAATTACTTTTGTGTTTTAATTTTTTGTAATTTTCACTTTTTTTTTTTTTTTCCAGAAATTACTGTTTCATGGTTTGGCTTTTGTTGCAGCAAGTTACACCATATGAGATATAAAACTTTGATCGTTGATATTGAGGCAAAGGATTAGATTCTTATTTCTATAACAACCACTTAGGATTGGAGGGATTTCTCCAAATGCTAAATCTTGGCAGGTCCAGAGCTCAGCCAAGGCCCAACAGATCGATGTCATTTGGAGGTGGGATTTCCTTTATATCTATAGTTCACTTCAATATATTACTACTTAAAAACTATTTGCCGATAGTTATTTTCTCTCTAGCGAAAAATATGTCACCCTAAACCTATCTGGTTATGATTTCAAAACAATCATTTGCAAACCGCGAAATCTGGTTCTTTCTGGTTATGTACTGCCTCTTCTTAACTTCATCGCTTGAAATATATATTATTTATGTTTGGTGTCTTGAATCCCGTTCATGCCTGCAGGCATGGACTATCCAGACCCAAAGAAGAAGAGCAACTTTGTAGGAAGAATCATTTGGGTTGCTGCCTTCATAGTAATATTCATTATGGTGTTCAAGCTCTCTACAAATTTTAATAGTCCATGCCCGGTAACACCATTGTCTTATCTTTGAATGGCCTTCTCATTGTTAAGTACTATGTTGTGATGGATTGGTTTTTTACGTAATTGGCATGCATTTATAGATACTTTTGTACGCATGTCTACACATTTATTTAACCTTATGTCAAGCTCAATGCACAGAAAATCTTCATTTGCTCTTCTAGCAATCACGTGATATCTAGCTGAATTTTGTGAGGAAGTGGAGTTGGAGCTGCAATACACAAGACAATTCAAGTTTTCTGAAACCCCCTTTTGTTACATCTACACAGCCTTGATACTAAATATCCTCCATAACTTCCATATAAAACTGCTACTAACTGCCATAATGCTACTTATTTGCCACACACACACACACACACACATATATATATTCACATAAATATCTCTTAATTGCATAGTAACTGCTGCATGGCACTCTACATGTTCATGCTATTATGCAAATAACGCCTAGTGACTGAAATGGAATTTGCACGTGTGGCGATGTAGCTCTCCTGTTTTGCATGCTCCTGACTTTTGTGACCTCCAAGACTCATCATTCTTTCCCCATCCACTTGAGCCTTGTCCACAAGATCCACAATATGAGTTTCCTAGTTTTCTTCCACTTGGTACTGGTGCTTATTTGCTGGCCTTTAATGCTGACCATTTGCAAGTTTGCATGTTGAATGCCTTCACTTGAAATGGTGACTCCAAAGACTCAGCTCCAAACTTTGCTTCAATCTTTGAATAAGTCCAACTTTGTAAATCAAAACCATGAATATCATTAAGATAGCAACTATTGATGTTTCCACCATATTTGTCGATCTTGATGTATTTTGCACATCTATTATAGGCTCTGCAACAAAGTTAGATACTCGTGGATGCCAACTTGGATTTTCTTTATAATAGTTATGCAGAAAAAAAGGTATTACTTTTATGGAAGACATATTTCTAAGGCCACTCCAGTTCTTCCATTTTGTATGCTGAACAACCAAGAAGAATTAGGCTCCTGTATGTTTCAAGGTCGTTTAGTAGCATCGATTGACCCACACAGCCATTCATGAAATTGACTAAAGAATCGTGGCTTTCTTTCATGTGCTACTGCATCAAAAACAAAAAAAAAAAAAAAAAATCCCGGTTGCATGACTTCCACATATCTCAGTTCACACCCATGAACATGCTCATCTACCTCACCCTTCGATTCACTCCCATGTATAGCACTATCCTCCTCTGTTTTGTAAGGTTGAGAATGTGGGAAAACATACTTGTTCCATTGTCCATGTGATGGTGAGAGATGTTGAATAGTTTGTCTAAAAAACTCCATCTATTGCATGCGCTTGCCATGAATTTGGTTTGAACTTCTAACTGAAGAACTCCTCATACTTCATGCAATCTGGTCTCTAACCTCTCAATGTGATCTTTGATGGTTGTCATGCTCTGATACGAATTGATAGGTCTCATTCAGAGCCACAATCACAAAAAAAAAAAAAATTAATTAATATCCCTCTTCGGGTAAGAGTGATCCACAAGATAAAGGATAAACTCCACTTTGGGTGGGAGTTGGAACTGCGATACACAAGACAATTCAATTGTTTTGAAAACCCCCTTTTGTTACAACTACACAACCTTTATATTAAATATCCCCCTGTAACTGCAATGTAAAACTGCTACTAACTGCCATGATATTTTTTGCCACACAAATACGATCACATAAATATCACTTTAATAACTGCTGCACACCACTCTGCATGTTCACACAATTATGCAAATAACACCTAGTTGATGGAAATGAAAATTGCATGCGTGGCCATGTAGCTCCCCCCATTTTTCACGCTCCTGAATTTTGTGATCTCCAAGACCCATCATTTTGTTTCACTTTGCTGGCATATTATACCAGCGCTCGGCAGCATATGCCATTTGAACCTTAATTTATTTTAGATTTATATTTGTTTATTAATTTTATTTTGGAGAGTTTCAAGCAAGTTGGACCGTGGGTGTTGATGTGGGGGAGGGAGGAATCAAACTTTATTTCCTGATTGCTCCCATGATCCAGGCTGTTATCCACAAATTGTTGACTTGTATGCGACATTGGTCTCTTCATTTTTGTTTTTCTTTTGCGTTGTTTTTTGACCAGACCTTTAAAATTTACATTTGTGTTGTTCTGTACAGAAGCAACAGAGATGCTAATGTTATTTATGGTATCTTTTCATACAAAGACACCCCCATCCATGTTCTTCTGTCCGTACATTTCTTAAGTGCTCTCGATTTTCCAGATGTCTCAATCAAATTCAGTCGCTGATAAATTATATTTTATTGTTCTCTTACTAGTCGCTGATCCACTAGTCTCTTTCATGTGGTCAACATCCGTGCACATATAGTTTACTAACGATGTTCTTGATGCAAATTGTGAATGGTGCAAACTCTTGTGTGAAAGAGTTGTGTATCCGATCAATTTTTCTTGCTTGTCTAAATGTGAGTTTTGTGTAGTCATCACAGATTTATCAACAGCTTTAAAACTTATTGTATCTACTATGTGTACTTTTTTTGATAAGTACTATGCGTACTTAAAATAGAGGTCTTAAAAATTTCATCTTGCTGTTAGCCTTTTTCTTGATTAGATTGATTGTTCAAACCCCCCCCCCCCCCACCCACCCGTTCTCAAACAATACTCAATTTGGGTCCTATAATGACATTGGATGAGAAATAAAACTTTGGATCCAAATGAATGCGTTATAACTTTGTTATGGATTGAATGAAATTTGTCATTTCCAAATCTAAGTTGTTTTACATAGTGTTTCATTTCCTTCAGTTCTCCCATCGTGAGCCTGGAGTAATGCATGTTCTAGTAACAGGAGGTGCTGGCTATATTGGTTCACATGCTACCTTAAGGCTTCTAAAGGACTCATACCGTGTAACTATAGTGGTATGCTTTTTTCCAGAAAGAAAGTTATTTTATAATTATTTTCCATTTTCAATGTTAATTACAATGTCTTGAGATTTTCCCATTTGACAGGACAACCTCTCACGGGGAAACCTGGGTGCTGTTAAGGTTCTCCAAGCGTTATTTCCAGAAGCTGGAAGGCTTCAGTTCATTTATGCTGACTTGGGGGATGCAAAATCTGTATCCTTATGTTGTGCCCCTTTTGATATACTCTGAATAAGACTGTGAGCAGGCATACCTGGATGTTTCCTTAACAGGTTTTTCAGGTTAATAAAATATTCTCTGAGAATTCATTTGATGCTGTTATGCATTTTGCAGCAGTTGCATATGTTGGGGAAAGTACCCTTGATCCACTAAAGTAAGTATTGTTTCTTGATCAATATATAGCCTATTTGAAATGTCAATCTTCCAATAAAAACCGTGCTCTCTTTTTTTCCCTTTTGTTTCTTGCATCAAGCTTTTTAGGACAAACTGATATGAAATGAAAATCATTGATGCAGAACTCATAAAGCCGCATTAACATGTTGACATGAGAATAATGATAAATGATGCACCCAAACTAACAAAAAGTTTGTTAGTTGATCTAATAGTGTGAAAGAGCTTTGCATTTATGAGGCTTGCTTGGATCAATATGACCGCGTTTGAGAATTCCAGTTTTAGTTCCTGTCTTGGATCCTTGAAAAGCACCCGGAAAGGCAGAAATAAATAATATGAACAATTGAGTTGTAGGATCCATTTGGGAATTTGATAAGTTCAGTACACCATAAAAAGAACATCTCTATGTGTTCAGAATGTAAAATCTGGTCGGCAAATCATCAAAAGTTGGGAAAATTGGAATCATCAACTAAGAAAATGAGGTAGAAACACCTGCAAATATTTTAGGAGCTAGAACGATGGAAATTCTGTTTTTATTATCAGGGTTCTTTTTAAAGGAGTTATTTTTTCTTTTCAACAGGAAAATCTGGGTGCTGTACTTGCTTCTACATTGCAGGATCTTGTTTATTACTCCATATGAATAAAACTGACAAGAAAAAAATGTTCATGATAAAAATCTTCAGTGGCATTACACTTGAAAAAGTTTGTTTCTGAATGCATTTTCTTATCAAACATGGTCAACAGATAATTTTGTTTAAAGAACAATGCAACCGATGTTGTCGGGTTTTGTTCCTTTGAGTAAAAATTGGTCGTTAGTTATTTCTCTTTCTTTTCAATAAGGAAAAAAGTCAATTTTGCTTGCAGTTAAACAATACATACTTTATTATTCTTTCTTTTATTTTTTATTTTTTTTATGAATAAGAAAATTTTATTAAGACAAGTAACAAGGCAAAGCCAAGTACACAGGAAGTAGACAAATACTAAACCTAGTTACAAGTCAGGAACTAGAAAAAGAAACAAATCATGGACACTAGTTCCATTAAAGATAATAGCTGAAGCCCACTGAAATAAAGTGTTAAAGAAAAAACATTTAAGTTCATCCACCAAGCGTTCCTTATCTTCAAAGCTTCAACCATTCCTCTCGACCCATATACACCACACCAGGCATAAAGGGACCATGTTCCAAACAGCAGCAATTTGCAAATTATCCCTTAAACCTCTCCAACAAGCAAAAAGATCCACCAATCTCCTAGGCATCACCCAAACCATTCCGCTCCTACTAAACACTTCATACCATAACACCCTAGCCACCTCACTGTGTAGTAACAAATGATCCACCGATTCTCCAGATTTTTTACATAGAAACACCAATCCATAAAAATTAAACCACGCTTCCTGAGATTGTCCAAAGTCAGAATTTTCCCTAAAGAAGCAGACCAACCAAAACCCAACTTTTGAAGGCACCTTGCACTTCCAAATAGTCTTCCAAGGAAAAGATTGTACCACATTTGGCCTAGGCAGCATCCTGTACAAAGATAGAACTGAAAACTTCTTATTACCACTATGAATCCAGACCGTCTTACCACTCATGTCCCTCCCAAGCTGTGTAGCATACAATAAGCCAAACAAATCAGACACTTCATCCATTTCCCAGTCATTCTCAGCTCTAGTGAACTGAACGTTCCATTGGGGTGAACCACTAGAACAATCCAAAATCTCAGCCACAGAAGGTTTTGGATTCCGAGAGATACAAAATAGGTCTGGAAAAACAGAGTCTACCACCACAACATGGATTATGCCAAAAACGAATTCTGGAACCGTCACCAACCACAAAATTAACATGTTTTGTGAAAGCATCCCAGCCACTCCTTATATTTTTCCACACCCCCACATCGTAAGTACCTCTTTACCTCCTTATAATTCATTCTTTTATAAATGATAAAGCTTCATTAAATATGTTAAAGGCACATCCAAGTGCACTGGTACTTATTTTATTGTTCTTCAGACTTTCAGCTTTGCCAATTACTATAATTATCTTTAATATGGTCTTAAGAGAGTAAACTGAAGGATTTGATAGCTGAGACTGGGTCCACAAATATCTGACACTTGGGTTTAAAACCTCCTTTCAGAAAGAATGTGAATCATGACACCTCTCATGATGTTGCACAGGTATTATCATAACATTACATCAAACACCTTGGCGGTATTAGAGGCCATGGCAACACATGGTGTGAAGACATTGATTTATTCTAGTACCTGTGCAACATACGGGGAACCTGAAAAGATGCCCATTACTGAAGAAACTCTGCAGGTCAGGTTCTATTTCTGTATTATAGTTTTTTTTTTTCCACTACAGAAAAGTTGGTTACTTTTTGAATATGTAAAAAATAAAAAAGGCTGGTTATGGGTTGACAACAATATTGTTTGTTTTCTTTAATTATCAAAATAAAAAGAAAGACCAATAAATTTTTTGTGGATACAGAGTGGCATGCTCCACAGAGTTTTTGTGGATACAGAGTTTTGTTGCTAAAGAACTGTGAAACATTTTTGCATGAATTCAATTTCAGGTCCCCATTAATCCATATGGAAAGGCTAAAAAGATGGCAGAAGATATTATCCTTGATTTTTCTAAAAAGTCAGACATGGCAGTCATGATCTTAAGGTTGGTTTTTACCCGTACACTATATATGTGGCCACGGCCAGACTTCAACCCCCCCTCCCTAGGTTGTTTTCTATAAGAATAAAGGCATTGATAAAACCCGAATAAATTGTCGTGATTGTTTTGGTACTTCTTTTCCTTTTTTGAAAATTTCAGATACTTCAATGTGATTGGGTCAGATCCAGAGGGCAGACTAGGTGAAGCTCCAAGACCTGAACTACGTGAACACGGCCGAATATCTGGTGCTTGTTTTGATGCAGCTCGCACTATTATTCCTGGGCTGAAGGTATACCGTGTTCTTATTGAATGGCATTTCTGTGTTAGACCTTGAAAAGACTTGTCTTTAGTCATCACTTACCACATCCAAATATGGACGCACAATGCATGTCTAGAAGAGCTAGTCTTGTGAAAAAATTCAAAGGGATATTTTTGGTTATAAACTTATGAACTTTTTCATTATCTGGGAAAGTAGATGTTTTCAAATATCAAGAGATAATTAGGATACTTGATAAATGCAAGAGACTTGGAACCTGTTCATTAGAATCTAAGAGAGGGTTTCAATTATAAACTTAAGCTGTCTAGAGTTTGGAGTTGACATTGCACTGAACTTTTAACTTTTCAATTAATAGAATCTGTGAGAGTGTTTTGTTTATAAACTCAAGCTGTGTAGAGTTTGGAGTTGACATTATGTGGACTCTAAACTTCTAATTCAAAATTTAACCACCATGGCTTCCCAATCGACAGTACTATGCAAAGTTCATGATGCTGAAAAATTCTCCACGTTAGTTTTTATATAGTTGTGTAAGTATTTTGAGTTGTTCTAATAAGTTTTACGTTAAAAAGAAAAAAGACTTGCTGTAATCTAGTGTTCTGCACTTCGCAGGTTAAAGGAACAGACTATGATACACCTGATGGCACTTGCATAAGGGATTACATTGATGTCACTGATCTGGTTGATGCTCACGTGAAAGCTCTTGAAAAGGCAGAGCCCAGAAAGGTTGGAATTTACAACGTTGGCACTGGAAAAGGTAGGATAAACAAAAAGAAAAATCATTATAATATATATCATTTACTTTTGTCTTGTTCATGGAAGACTTAGCACTTCTGATAGAGATCTGAGGCTTCTTTTTGGATACGTTTATTAGGTAGATCTGTAAAGGAGTTTGTGGAGGCATGTAAGAAGGCTACAGAAGTAGACATCAAGGTTGATTACCTACCCCGCCGGCCAGGTGACTACGCCAGAGTGTACAGCGACCCTTCTAAAATTAGGCAAGAACTGAACTGGACGGCACGACACACCAATCTTGAAGAGAGTTTGCAGATTGCCTGGAGATGGCAAAAGTTGCATCGTAATGGCTATGGAACCCCTTTGGCAGTTTCTTACTGAAAGGATCACACCATTCCATAGCTGTAGATTAATGAGAAGAGCCCATGCACATGCAGAGTGCTGATTTCAGCGACCGTTCTATTGCTCTCAGAGTACGATGCAACCCATTTGTTACATGCATTATTACAGATGGTAGGTCCAAAATTGTTATTGATTGGTTTATCTTCTCTCATTGGTTGGTGATAGTATATGATATATAGGTTTGAAGGGTCATATTTTGCGCAGATGACCCCTTCTAAAATAAAGGGTAATGTTAAGTAGTGTATCTTTTGTTCATAACGATTTTCTATCCCCCTTCAGTGCCAGAACTTGTTGCGAGCAAATTACCAAATGATAGAAATCCACTGCTGGCTCTTTGATGCTTTTCTTTAGTGGGCAGCGTAATGAAACTACAAAATAAAGGAATAACCACTGGGTGGCTGAAAATTGGGCCGCCCAGGAGTTAGAATGCAATGTGTTGGAGCACTAACATTGGCTTCTATATATGCATCTTTAAAATCACATCTTTTGAAGATTGATTTTGCATATCAAGAAAAAATTTACATTGGATTATGCACTGTTCAATAACATAGGATAAGAAGTGTAAAATTCCAGAGTTTGTGGGTATAAAATGTACCGTTCACTATATATTAATCAAGTGTTGTACAAAATTTAGATACATACGAGTTTGAAACTAAAATCCGATATAACGATGACATAGTATCATCGTCCCTGTCGTGTTCGATAGCTCGTTCCTTTTCCATGAAGAATCATACAAAAAACCGACAGTAGAGAAGTGGGCTTCAACTTTTCTGGAAAGTCTTGCAGATGGGGATTTCTTAGGACCTTATTCTCTGTGTATCTTCTGTAATCATTTCAATTTAAATTAGAATATTAACAAATTCCAATATAACCTCAAATGGGGAATGAAAATGACTAAACGTGGAATACCTCCAACCCCTTATCATTACACCCTTAGAATTTTGACTAAAGTACTACTCAGACCCACCAACTAGCACTTGCACTTCTTAAGCTTTGACTGAGTACAACTCCAATATACCAAAAAAAAATAAAATTTTCTCATCAGTCACTATTCACCATTCCACACTTTATGAAAAATATCCCTAAACCCTATGAGAAGGCTATAGGTGTTGGGTGTGGGAGTGAACAGTAGCTAATGCATAGCATTCCTAAAAAAAAAAAAAAATGATACCTTTTAATGGTGTCTTGAGTTTGAAAAGTGGGGGTTCATGAATAGCCCTTCAAAATGGAGAAAGCCACTCATTTTAACCTAAAAGTAGTATTGACACAGAAGGTGTAACCAAGTATATTTAGCTCATTCTTCCCATATTTACAGGTCAAAAGATAGAATTTTCCAAGACATCGAATCAAAACTTAAGGCTGCCACCATATCAGTCAAAAGTTGAAGTTTTGTGATAAATAACCATTTTTTCTCATTTCACCGGTTCTTTATTTTAAAACTCTTTACTGCTGAAACTAGTGTCTGCAGGAAGAGTGCCGTGACAATGAGAACCATATTAGTCTACCTATGTGGCTGTAACAATCAAAGTACCTCCACCGCATTCTTTGGCATATTATTAACAATGCTCAGTCCATCTGATGAAGTAATCACTGCTGTGCATCTGTAGTTCATGGAGGCAGAAAAGAAATTAGATTCTGGATGTTGAGCCAACATTATTTTTTAAACACACAAGATATACTTTATGCAAATGAGTAATTCTACATACAACCGTGAAGTGCGTAAACGCCGTGTAATCGCTTTGAAAAAGAATGAGGTCCACTATTAAAAAATTAGTTTTTTTATGTAGGTTCCATATTTTATTCACTTTTTCCAAAGCGATTATATGGTGGTTACACAATTCATGGTTGCAAATATCTTTTCTCGATGCGAATATAGGCATTGAACAAACTATGAGAATTATGATTCAAAACACAGTAAGCACCACACCTACTACCTACCAGCCTAACCTACTACATACAAGAATTTACACACATGTATGTATATATACAAACTTCTTCCCAGGCTCGTGTACTTCAACTAGTTCATAGAAAAAGGTCCAAATTTCTCTTTTATAAATTGCCCTACATCCTAGCAGTAGCGCTCAATAACTCTGGCTAGTCATCTAAATGTTTGAGTATTTCTTATATCATGAAGTATCAGTTCTTAGGCGACATAAGATGCTATACCACGATCTTCAATTGATCATAGTTTATGTAATTTGTCAATTCTTCCACATAAATACACGAAATGTATTGTACATGTGGCTGCACAGGCCCATGTGTGGTTGTGCATACATGCTCAAACATGGATTCGATTTGTGTGAAAGCAGTAAACAATTATTTACAAGGAAGCAAGAAAACTAACGGGAACTTGCATATGACTCCATGGTCCACGACCCCATTGACTTTATCAAGGCTTTCAGCTACTTCCGCTGCATTTGTAGTTTACACAAGGAATGAGAGATTATCTTGAAAGTATAAACAAGAAGAAATAAAAGTTGGAAGCATCCAAGTGTAAATCCTACCAAGGCTTAGAATTGGAGATGTAAATATAACATCAAGAACATTATGGCCTTCTCTAGTGACTAAAGGGAAATCACCCCCTAGTGGACTTGCTTGCCCTATGGATGACCTCCTCCATACCTACACTCACCAAGAAAAACAAAAAATTAAGAGAGTTTATTAACAGCAAATATAGTATTCCTTACTAGATCCTTGTCTCATTAACAAGAATGAAAAGTGCAAAGTTCTATTGCTGTTCCAAAGCTGTGATAACTTTTGTTTGGTGGTGCTCTGTGATTGTCGTGGATGGAAAACACACAAGGCATCCGCAGTAGTGATACTTTGTTTTTGCTATTGAGGAATATTATGATCTCTATTTTTGTCTTTTTGGTTGCCCTGTGGGGGCAATATCCTGAGCTTGCACAGATATTGAATCAAAGGTTGATTGGTCTATTGAGACAAAGAAAGTTGAAACAAAACGATTCTTGTGTCCATTTAACAAAATGATTATGATTCCTTCTAGTTTAACAATACTCTTTGTGCTGTCTTATTCTTTTCAAGGCTTAAAAAATTATAATAATGTTTTTCCCATGAAACTTCTCAGTCGGGATCAAGTGCATATCCTTTACGTGTGACCAAAAGTGAGAATCCTTAAAGTTATCCGGGGTCTCTCTCCTTTCCCAAAACTCAATCTCAAAAAAATTCTCAAATATTCTCAACATTCTTTATAGCTAAATATGGCCTAGAGATTTTCAATCTTGGGAATGTGTATGCCAGGGAAAAAAGTTCATAGTTTCTAATGCATAAGATAAAGAATATAATTTAAAACTGAATAACATAAATACACACAGATATATGCATGCATATATATTAATTTAAAACGCTATAAAGTCACATAAGAAGCGTACCTCTGCATCACCTAAAAATAGGTCATCAATCTCTTCAGCAGTTTGCATCCAGTTGAGCTGAAACATGATTCGGGAATCAGATGCAAACAATTATCTTCTATTACTATTATCGTTAATGTCTCAAATTGTTTTAAACTGATAACGTGTGTAATTGCTTACAGATTGAATCAAAACTGGAATGGACCCATTCATATCACCTTTGTACTGACTCTCTGTGATCATGAATGCAAGCTTTTTGGCTGCATTTAGTATGGACTGAAAGTAAAGAATGAAATATAAACATATGCAAGTTCAGATTTTCAGAGATATAATTTTACATTTTACAAAAAATAACTTAGGCCTATAAAAAGTTTCAATGCTATAATCCAAGTCAAAGAGGCACCCTAAAACAGGAAACACAATAATATTTTGACTCACCTTCTGTTGAAGGAGTATTGACTCCTCATCTTTTGGTCTTTGGCGTCCAATGATAGCACTGAGTGTTCCTTCTTCTATAATATCAGCATCATCAAATGCAAAATCAATCTACAACAAAGCAACTAAAAAATGATAGCCTACTAAGGCTGAAATTTTAAGGAATACCATGATAATCATGTGTTAAGAGTCATGCAGGCACATTGTCAGGGAAACCTCTAATAATATCTCTAAAACTAGTGAACAAATTTCATGGGAGTTGAATCTCACTTTCACTTCTCATACGACTTGGCTTCTTCTTTATTTTTTTTTTAAATTTTTTATCAACTTTTTTATGTGACCTCCAATGTGTTGTAGAATTAGACCTATAAAAGAAAGAACACATTTGAAAAATGTTCGGGTTCATTGAGGTTTCTTATAATAAAATATTCACTAGGATATTTATCGATAATGTTCTTGAACAAAATAGCATGCAGGATAATATTCATAAAACCTAATGATAATAAAAAGGAAACTGTTATGATATTCAAAATTTGTGCACACTTGAAGACAATCTTGATACTTATCCATTGGAATTCCTGCCTTCGCTGCTTCACTTGCACTTGCAACGGACCTGCCAAAAAGCAAAGCACAATATGTGGGCTTGGTGGAACTGAAAAGTAGCAGTAGAAGTACTTAGGAAAGACCAAGAAACGAAGCAAATATATATAAAACAATTATTCAAGCTAGCTGATACCATAGAAATTACCCACGGCAGATTAGAACAGAAAAGAAGCCTTTTTTCCTGGATTCTCCAATAACAAGGTGTTGCTCAAAAAACATTACTGGAGTAATAAATAAAATATTAAGTCGTATACATGATTTTTATCTGGCCCTGAACGTATAATTAATGTAAGTTTCTTCGACAGCAACTTTTAATGGAGCACAGATTAATAGACCACAACTCAACCAGCTGCAGCGGAAATTCGGACCATTCAACATAGCAGTTATAGGATATCACTTGTTTCTAAGTAGTCTCTGTACAAATTATATCAGAATTTGTCCCAAAAGCTCACTCTTCGAGGTCAATACGCGGAATATTTGATTGAAATGTAATATTCGAGTCCGAACTCAGGCCTCTGCTCTGATATGACATAAAAAGAATCACGGATTGTAAATTCATCGCACTTTAAGTTTGTAGTGCAATATATACTTTTACTGGGAGTGTATATCTAATTAACATAACAACTTTGATGAGACATTACCACTTGTTGGAGTTATTTGCACAACCATTTTTATGGTCTTGTTGCGTGGGACTTGATCCTAGAGCAGTTACTGTTAGCTTTGAGCAGGGTTCTTTATCATTGGATGTCTTAATGGAACTTAATATTAAAAGAATAAAAAAAAAAAGCAAAAGAGAAAAGCAGCAGGCAAAGGGAGAATTACCATTACCAATGGCATAGAAGAGATAAAACTTACGTGGGTACACCTACTATATCTTTTAGAACGCCAGCACGAAGTTGGCGACCCAGATATTGTATGGCCATACCAGAAGCATAACCAGACCCCAAGCCAATAACCATGCCAGTTTTTATGTACGTATCCACCTACAACCAACATCAGCCATCAGAGCCGGAAATCAAGATATGCTTTTTTTCTCTCTATCATACCATATTGATTGCCCCGCTTTCTTTGCTTCTTTCTTCCACAGCATGACCATACTTTTCAAGAATCGAATGAAAAGGAGTTTTAATAGGGAAAGCATACAGTGTAATGGGCTGCTTGGAGGAGAGCCGATGCGTCAGCGAGACTTGAATGAGTAACTCTGATAGAACTCGTTTTTCCTCTACTTCTACGTTTTGTGCCAATGCCATTAAAAGCTGCGGGCACGTGCACAAGAAAATTAATGGACGACGAAGACGACGCCAGTGATGCCATTGTCTATGGCGGTAGATCTTCCACCTCTGGCGTTACGGATAAGTAAAGGACTCAAGTTCCAACCACAACTATGGTGCTAGACAGCCATTTTTGCTAGGCCTGGTGGATTTTTAAGCTGGGGTCTAGCCTCATTGCCTGGCCCAAGTCAAGGTTTATTCTTGCATTTTGTTTATTTATTTATTTTAATATCCTGATTTTACAAATGAGAATGAGAAATATTAGGCACATAAAGCGAATTATACGTCATTCTAGTTGGATTATCTATTTATTTTTATATAATAATAAAAATTAAATTAATATTATTTTATCATATTTTACTATTCTACCGATTATATATTAATTAGTAATTATATTCTAATTAAACTATTGATCAAAAAATCATATTTTTAATGGTCATTTAATGTTAATAACTACAAACATGGTGATGTTCAATCGGGCGATTCCATTTCATGAGGGTAGAGCAAAGAAGCAGAAATGAAGAGGAAAAAAAACTCAAGAAAAAAGTAACAGACTTTGGTAGAAAGAGGAAAAATCAAGAGGAGAGAGACGGAACAATAGTAAATAATTACTTTGGTTAAGCTACAGTGCACATCCAAATATGACCAAAGGCATGGATTTACTGTAGTTAAAAGTTACTCTTAAATGAATTTGCTTAATCCAATGTAGCATATTTTCATGTCCTATTAGTCATTTGAGTGACTTTATTTGGATTTGGCTATTCTAATGAGAGTGCTCTAAGCATTAATTTAAAATTTTGACCTGATTTTGACATGAAACTAGTACCTCAAATTATAAAATTTTATTTCTCATAAACTAAATCTATGCATCACAACACTCACAATTTTTTATATATATATAATTTTTTATATAATTAATACCGCTCTTTACAAACCAGCAAAATTCAAAACCTCTAATTTCAAAGTTGTAATTTATTAGTTACTCCTAAAATGAATAATGTGATATCCTCAGCATATCACAATATAACTTGACATTAAAATTACTTGTGCCAAGCATTCTCATCCGAATTTCTTAGCTATATTTTGACCAAAGAAACCCAAAAATCATCTTACGTCAGGCCCCTTAAGAGCATTAGTATTGACTTGTGCATAATTATAGCCAAATTTGAGTTAAAAATAACGTCAAAGTGGCTTTTGGGGGTGGCATAAACATGTAGTCGGCTCAAGGTTGGCATCTCATTCACTTTTCAAAATATTCAAATCAAAATTTTTCTTTTTTGAAATTGTCAAAGACAATATCATTCACTTTTGAAAAGTTTCAAACAAAAACATGCACATGTGAAAAATGACAATCAATCATCTTTCAAAGTTTCAAAATTCAAATTTTTAATCATGTCATGCACATGTGAAAGATGATAATCAATCGTACAAAAATTCAAATTTCAAACTTTTAATATTCAAATATGTCATGCACATGTGAAAAATGAAATTTGATGTTTTATGAGAAAATATTAATTTTGAGCCTTAATCCAATTTCGAATTTTATCAAGAGATGTACAAAATTACTCTAAGAGCTTCATTTGCGAGCTTGTTTCCTTTCTTGCTCATGCTTGGTTCATTGATGTGCTTGGCGTTATTGTGTAGACAACTTGATCTTGAAATTCCTTCATGCTTGAATTCATTTGTTAGAATCAAAATTCATACGTAGACATGTAACTATATGAGGCTTAAAATCCTGGGTTCAATAGAAACCAATGAACCACCCTTCCACACTGATGCAACCATGCCACCATCCCTACGACACCCAGAGCTGCCAACCACCGTAACCCTCATCTTCACCATTGAAACAGCCACGAACGGAAACCACCTAGCCTTCATCTCCCTCGCAAGACAGAAGCCGCCAAACCCATGGAGTGAGGACCTCGGTCAACAACCAAGAACCACCCACGTGCTGCCCTAGCTCTGCCCTACACCACCGTCACCTAAGCTACCATTGTACGACCAAAAGGCCCATGTTTCCCTCACCCAAAAACAGAGTATCATCCCCATATGAACACCTACAAACCAACGCCCTCTCACCCACCGTGATCCTCCCACGTTCAACCTCTCTGAGTGCCACCTCCCACGTTGCTCAGCTGCTACCACTGCTCCTCCGTGTCATCATCGGCTCCCTCTAACTCTCTCAGTCCCCGTCTGCTTTCTCGACGAAAGCTATCTCTCTGTACATAGGTATTCTCTCTCTCTCTCTCTCTCTCTCTCTCTATTCAAGTTTTCCTTTAATTTTAATTACATCCATACCCTGTATTTGTAATTCATGGCAGATGATGTTACTCACGGGAGTACGTTGAGTCCGATTTCTTTAATTATTGCAAAACACCTATAATATCTTAGGTTGGGTTGAGTTTGAATTTAAATAGACTAATGATTGAGTTGGAATTATGTTAAGTGAATGTTAAGTAGATATCAATGAATTTGGAAAGTGATGATAAGATTATGAGAATTAGATTTTTTTTTAAGGATAAATAGGTTATTTTAGTATTTCAGGCTTAAATATCAAAATATGTGTTTAAGTGGAAATTTAAGCAAGTTACGCATTTATTTTATAGGTTACGATTGATATTTGTTCAGCACTGTTGTGAAAAAATTCAGAAAAGCTAAAAAGTCCAGGTAAGCGAAGTTTATATGCTAAGCTTTGCATAAAAGAAAGGAACTGAGATCGATTCTGGAAAATATGCATGTTTTGTTATAAAAAGAAATTTGAAACAATTTCAGATATTTGTTCTGCATTACTCATGAAACTTTGTATAAGTAGAAAGTATTTTATGTCATGACTGGTGTAAACATGAGCCTATTTTTGACATTCTGTTTCTGAACTGTGCAAAAATGAGCGAATATGAAAATTTGTGCATAATTATATTATTATGATCTGATTCTATTATTTTCTGAATATATTATGTACTCTGATATGATATGATATGACCTCTGAAAACCTCTAGCATGACATTCTGTTTTTGTTCTATTCTAACCTAACCACGGGTGTAAAACTGTGGCTTCTGTTCGGGTTAGTACCAATTTTTCTGTTTACAGTGCAACCACTTTAGAAGCAAATTGGTTTTCTGCGCGATATTTCATGTATGCACACTCGAAACTCCGAGAATAATAAGGGGAAGATTTCATATTATGTTTCTGTTCGATTGGCCGCTGGGGTTTGCACAATCCTACCACGAGGGTTAAACATGGAATTTTGTTATGATGTGATATTTCAGTTATGCTATGCCAAATGAATTTTGAATAAGAATATTTTTGAACTTTCGCTCTAATATTTTGATAACATGTTCTGATTCTGCATTCTGAAAATAAAAATATTTTGTTTTGCATTCTGAACTCTGTAAATGCTCATGTTTATATATTAATATATGTTTTTTGCTTACTGAGTTGTTAATAACTCACTCCTTATCTCCACAATATTTTTCAGATAATTTTAATGGTTAAACTGAAAATCAGGAATATGAAGTATTAATAAGCTTGGATGATCGTAGAAGAATAAATGTCAAAGAGTACAAGTATTTATTGGAGAGTTTTATTTAGTAGAGAAATTATTTTATGTTAGTTTGGTATTTTGAGTCATGGACATTTCTGAATCGTTGTGGAGATTGTAATTTATTTTATTGAGATATTTATTTGGTGTCTCCAGTCTTGGTGGAGAAAAATACAATTTTGGTTTTAAATAAATAAATTTATATTTTATAGGAAATCTAGAATATATAAATATGTTATGAGAGATGATTTTAGGACGGAACTTGAAAAATTAGTAACACCTTAAATGAAAGGAAGGAGATGAAGGTGAAACGAAAAGACCCATCAAAAGGAAGGAAGGAAGGAGGGAGAAAACAATTGAAGAGTGGAGGCATAGATAACCATTCCACGCCAGTGGTGCTACGTACAACCGCCATGCGGAATCGGCTTGTAACCGGCTGATAGAAATTTAAAAAAAAAATGAAATGAAAATTGAGATAAGCGCATGAAAATCTGTGATTACTTTTAATGCATTTGTCTTCTCCCATTTCTACACTTCAGTCATTCTACTCTCTCTCTCTTTCTCTCTCACCGTAAAGTAGATAGAAGCAGGACTAGGCTGCTTTTGAGAGTGATTTGAGTCCAAAACCAAGGAAGAAGACATAGTTAACGCGACGAGGGATTTGAGGGCAAAATGGGTTCTGGGACTGCCAATTTTTTCAAGGTTCTTCTCATTTCATTTTGATGTTCTTGCTTGGTATATCTTCCTTGGTTAAACTCGAGTCCTGAATCCCAGATCATTTGCCGCCAAGCTTGAACTCGTAAAGATGAAGGCTTTCCTCCCTCTCTGTGTAACCGATTGAGCTCTACCTTTCCTCTCTCTCTCTAGAATTTCTACTTCATCTTGTCTGCTATGAAGATTGATCCTTGACCCCCTGGGTTGCTCCTTGTGTGATTGGCTCATTTTTGTGTTGGTGGGTGGTTTTGGGTTTTGGCCCAGTTAGTTTATCAAGGATTTGGTTGATTTTAGATTTGGGAGTTCGATTTTGAGTTCTATTTCTTCGTGGCTATGTTTATAATTAATTTTCAGTTGTGGAGCTTGGTTGGGTTTTCTTCTAGTTTGTCGACATGGGTTTTGGTTTATTTTAATTTGGGATTTTGATTTTAATGGATTTTTATCAATTTGGCTTTTCCCCATGTCGATTCTAATCTTTGGTTATTGTTCTAACCCATTGAAATCCCACTAGTCTGAACCAGATGCCAGGAAGGCCATATCCTTTACTAGTTACAAGCTGGTGAGGAAAAAAATGAGGGCCTTGTTAATGAAACAATATGTAAAAAAGGATACCAGAAGAGCATGAAGCGGATCTCTACCAACAGGAGAAGTGCACCCACAAAGAAGCATCCACTCATTCACAAGCTAATAAATTTAAAACAAGGAAAAGGAAAAGAACAAACTACAGAGGGAAAAATAGAAGAGAGAGGGAAAAGCTGATTAAAGTCTATTTACAACCGGCCACATGGGACACGGTTCCCCCGCAGTTCCCCTCGCCAGTTGCAAATAGACATTTTCTTATTCATATATTTATGTTTTGAAAGAATTGTAGGTAGACCATGCAGAGAGGAAAATGCAGCCCTTTTAAAATAAAAAATTATTACTTTTTGTTTTAATAAAATCTATCTTTTTAAAAGGACTTAGCAAAATTTGTCTATTATGAGCCTATACCAAACATTCCTCGTCGATGGCATTTTATATCAACAAAAACAACGAAAAGACACCGATCACCGTCCCGTGAAATCAAAACCAGAATCTCCAAAAGTCACTTCAACTTCAACTTCAAGAAGGCCAACCCAAAGGTGCTACGTACAGTCGCCGTAGCAGCCTGCAAACGGCTTTCAAAAATTTCAAAAATAATATTAAAGAATGCAATCATCTGTGGTTGGGTCCCACACTCACTCTCTCTCTCTCCCTCCCTCCCTCCCGAATCGCTTTTGGAAAATATCTCTTTTCTCTTGCAGCATTCTCTCTCAACCAAACTCTCTCTATCTTCTGCGCACTATATCTGAAGTCAGTTACAACGATCTTTTCAAATCTATAGAGCATCGGCAATTGATGCCGCAAGACTCAACACTTCAAAAGGAGCTTTATTTGCTATGGCTTTGACACTAAGTGGGCAAGAATTTGTTATCCAAAAGTAGGCAAACGCCTTTTCCGACACTTCATCCTTGTGGATGAATTGCTCCCATGAGCGCTTAGGAAACACTCCATGGGTCACGTAAGCGCTCACCTTTGATGCACCATGGGCTGCCACTTTTATGAAGAGCCATTTTTATCACCGCCCAGTGTATCTTGTGAACCTTCCTTTGAGGTAACTTATTGTGCTCAATTGCCAATTGTAAGGTTTGCCTTCCCGGATCGCCATTTGGATATTGGAGCTGATCGGTTTTCCATTTATCCAGAATCAAGTCCTGTACGCACGCCACATGGTAACAGAAATCGCCATTGGTGGAGATATAAACCCAGCCATGGATATCTTTTGAGATCTTCCTGTTTTGGCATCTTAAACACTTTGAGGTGGGCCAGTATTTTACTATTTGGCCTTCTTAAGTAGCCTCAGGTTCACCACCTGATCATCTTGATGAGCTGACAAAACGAGCGGAAGCTTCAAACAGCAAGGATGTATTACGTGTGCTTTACCACAGAATGATTGGTACTTGAACCCTTGGACGCTCTTCCCGCACGCAACACAGAAACTCAAACTAATACAACTTTGTGGACGAAAATTATTATGAAATATGAACCGTATGTTGTCGAAAAATGGGTGGGTGATGGGTCTGTCTTGATCAACCGCAGCGCAGTGCTCGTGAAGATAAGTCGTTCTTGTGGCACTGGTAACATGGATGACGTTCTTTACAGCCATTACATTCATAAGGTCTTTCGACGCGATTCGTCCACTGTAGCACGTGGTCTGGCCGGTGGCTAGAGTGCGTTAACTCAGTAATGTTCACCATACTTTACGATCAATATCGGAAGCTAGCTAGCAGCTTGACTTGAGTAATCGATTATCAGTACTGTTGGCCTTTTTGTTGTTTGTCAGTCTCTGATCTCGAAATATTCAATGAAGAGCTGCTCAAAGATTACTCCAGTGGAGCTGAAGGATGCAAGAAAAGCAACATGTTGACCTCGCTGATCTTGAGCGTTGTTAATATAAAGGTTTGGAAATCCATCATCAAAATTCCTCCATTTGATGGTTTGAAGAGAGCGAGAAGATTTAACAGAACGAATACAACACGGAGTTGGAAGCCATTCGGTGAGAGTAGTTGAGAGAAAGAACATGGTCTGCTGAGGAAAAAGAAGGAGAGAGAAAGAGGAAGTAAAAAAAGAAAAAAGTGAGATGAAATTGTCAGACGATTACATGCCGACTGCACACAACGACTGCAAAAAGAGTTTTCCTTTCGCAAAGGGTAAAAAGTTATATCACATCTCATCTATCTTATTATTACAATTTTTTAAAATTTTTATATAAAAATATAATATACAATTCAATGTTTTAAAATTTTAAGATAAAAATAATACGAAAAAATTTGCCACAATAAATGCATTCACCCTAACTCATTCCTCATCAAAATGCCACAACACCAAAACCTCATTTCATCATCATTTTACTCCGGCAAATTAAAAACCCTTCCACCAAAACAGACTACAACTTCCCAAAAAAAACAAAAAAACGAAAAGGGATGGAAATATAACACATCAAACACATGACATCCTCAGCAATAACAGATTCCCATCTCTGCCAATACAAATTATTCAAATGATTCAGTCTTTTACATCAAATGATTCAAATTAATAATAGCACAGCAAATGATTAATCTCTCCCCACACATTGTTTGAATAAAACACATGAAAACACTTTACCAATTCAGTTCATGCTATCGCTAAGCAAGATTAAAACCTTGAAGAAATGAAAATAATTCCAGGGATGCTGACTGAAATATATTCACAAAACAAGGTTGCACTATATTCTTGTATTCCTTAAAGTGCAAAAAAAAAAGTGTTGAAACATGAGAATGTGGTTCAAAGTCAGATGGGTTGTTCCCAAAAGGTTAAAGGCAAACCAAAAAAGGACGAACCATATCAAAAGGTTCCTGGTATGGTATACATGGTGTCGTAGGTGGACTACAACTCTTAAGTCTGCCTTTTTTCTTTTTATCTTTTCCCAGTTTTTGTGTCAATTTTTGTGGGAAGTGCCCATCACCATCTTTCGAGGGAAAGGAGGATGATGGGTACTTGTCTGTGTGTAGGTTACTGATGTTAAAATCCACCCTGTCATTTGTATGTTGTGAGGAAAGGCTTGGCTAGCAAAGCTGGAGAGATCCAACAAAAGATGTCAGTGCCAAGTACATAGCATTAGTTTATCTAGACAGTTAGAGTCAGGCCACTCTTTTTCTCATTATTTTTTTCTTCAAATCTTTTGGGAGAAGGAAAAGGAGTAAGCAACCCCTTTATTCTCCCTCATCTTTCCATCATTTCATCATATGAGGCTTGTTTATCATCATCGAGGGGCATAGCTGAGTTATTTGTATACTGCATTGCATATATCCATTTGTAAATTGTATGTATATAAAGCTGAGTGTATTTTTATTTTCCCACAGCATATAAAGCCAGTGTTTGTTTATAATGGATGCATCATCAACTTTTCGTGAGATTTATTCATTATTTCCATCTTTATATCTGAGTTGGATGTAAGACACTGACAAAACATATACATACATATATATATATCAAATAATGTATTGAGAATAAGAAGCAAAGTCTGCTTTCACAATGCATTTTGCATCGAGCAAAAACAACTCCTGGTAGGTAGAAACGAGTTAAGATAAGTTGAGAGAAGTTGTAAATCAAGTACGAAAAAGATGAGATATCAAAAACAAAAGGCAGTTGGGTTATTTCTTCCCGCATGCATATGCCATATAGGGCAATTGTTAGAGGGAATCACTTTGTTAGTGACACATATACATCCACATGAAACTGCTGAACTGTCCATTTCACATCCAAAGGCAAATGCATAGCCTCTTGAACTTAATGCAACCACTAAGAAAGAGGCAACACATTATCATATACCAGTACAAAGAAACAGCATACACATTGCAAGAGACATTATAACCAAATACATAATCCCACCAAATCATTACATTATAACCACCATGTATATCATAAAACATAGACCCAACTTTTTGTTTATCTTTTAGTGCAAGCCAACACGTCAACTAGATTAGCAAGCAGAAAATGAAACAAAGCAACACTTTAAATGGTAAAATCTAAATATCTGACCTTGTGGCAAGTGTAAGGCAAGAATAAAGCAGCAGATCAAGCAGAGCCGCTAACAGATATAGGGACGCCAAGGACGATGAATCAGTGAATGGAACATATCAGAAACAAACAAAGACAAACCCATTTCAGATTATCTTTGTGGAATTTGACAAATATCCAAATAAGAGAACGCAATAATAGAAAATTAGCAAAAACGATTGAAAATAGCTTTTTACGGTAAGAAATCAAAGATTGAGACTTGGGGTGCGCATTTTGACTAAATGGGAGAGAAATGAGCAGAGCAGACCAGAGCAAGAGACGTATCGAGTTGTAGGCCTATTTCTAGGGACACAGATTGAGAGGCAGACATATTGAGAAGCAACTGGTGACCTTGGCAACATGCAGGAAGAAATGCAGTTGAGCTGAGATGGTGAGTGGCAACGGTGAGCGGCGCATTGGACTTGTAAGGCTAGGGTTCTCGTCCATGGTACTGGGAGTCTTGGAGGCTAGGCTTTGACAAAACTAAAGGTAAGAACGAATTTATATTCGGTTGATTTATCACCAAAAATCCAAACCCGTCATTTATTGGTGAACCGCTCATTTAATAACCCTGCACATGCCGATTCGGATCAGGTTGGGTCATGCCACTCGGTTTGCTGGGTCATATGCAAAACAGGACTAAAATTTATATCCAACATGTACACAGTACTTCGCTCCATATGCTCATACACTTTGCCTCCCCTTCCTCTGCCTTGTCTGTTCCTCACGGCGGAGCAGAGAGAATTCCTTCTGACTCCGAGTACAAGGCCTTCCCACATCCAAACTAAACAACCTCCACAGGCCAGAAACAATCTCTGTTTGCCAGAGTACTTCCTTTAAAACATAGAACACAACCAATTATATGCGAATTATGAATGACGAGCAAAACAAAAATAGGATTTTGCCACCAAGTTCCACATAACTATGCCATGTCTTAAAAGTACGATTATCTCACGCGAAGAAACCCCACAGAGAGAATTTCCCAATGACAAACACAGGAGACAACACAACAGACCGTGCAAGTTCTTTAATCTTTATACCAGATTACATCTATTTATTTACTAATATCATAAATTTAACCATGATATATTCGCTCATACAGGACAACCACCCTAGCCCATGGCATACTTCTGGGTCCAGGATCGGGCTGTTGTCTCGTACTTCGCTCTGTCAGTCTTGTACATGCGGGCTATCTCAGGCACCAGAATATCATCTGGATTTGGATCGGTCAACAGTGAGCATATTGAGAGCAGGACCTGCAAAAAACCATCGTCACAACTATGGACCGCCAACCACAAATCTAAATATTTTCCAAGCATTAAAACAAAACATGTGTTGAGCTGCTTTAATACAATGCCAATTCGAACCCAGCATATTATTGCCACGTCCAAGCCAAACTCGATTGCAGTCAACAAGATCCAAATGATGCAAAAAACTAAAATATTTTTTCTCATGCAATGCATAAAGGCATATGGATGACAACTGAAACAATCACATTACCTTGGATATGGTAAGGGCAGGGCTCCATTGGTGTCTGAGGATGTCAAGACAGATGCTACCATTGCTATTGATGTTAGGGTGGAAAACTTTTGTCCGGAAGGAAACCTGTAAAATTGCATAAAAGAGCAAAGGTCATGTAAATGCATCAGCTAGGTAGCGCAATCAGTCAAGGATCACGTAGCATCAGTTCAGAATCTCACTAGCCCCCTCCCCCCCAAAAAAAAGTCATAAATAAGCATCACATAGCTCAACTACATCATTTCCTCAAGGAAAACAAACAAAGGCAGAAAACATCCTCGCATTACCCCTATTAACATTACATATCATAATGTGTATAAATAATCAAAGATGAAAATTCTGGAACGAATTTCCACTTTTTTCTTCATTTAGTGAAATTGATACTGGCACCCATCCTTTAGAACCACGTCAAAAGCTAGAACAAGACGGGGGACCAAGCATCTCATAATCCACGATACTTAATTGGCAGTGGGTGTTTCAGTCATGTTTGATGAATGCAGTTCTTAAGTTTAAACAAGTAGCTACATGTGTCAAAATGCCGCATACCTCTTGAGGTATTCTCTTCTCATTTAAATAGACAAATAGTTCTGAGGTTACAAAGATAAGATTTGGATAAAATCTCCACTAACTGACTAACTGCCTGATTTTATCCAATAAGTAATTTAAATACAAGATAACTATGAGGAAACATATCCTATTTAGAGGACTGCAGAAAACATTTCCTTTGATACCCTCCCTCAAAGTGATACTAGTGAGTCAACTAGCAGCAATTTGCTAATTAGGTATTGATGCCGTTGTCGAGTCAAAGCTTTGGTGAAGATATCAGCTACTTGGTGTTCAGTTGACACATGAGGGAGAATGATGGCTTTAGACTCATAGGCATCTCGAATATAGTGACAATCAACCTCGATGTGCTTCGTACGTTCATGAAAAACTGGATTGGCTACAATTTGAATGGCACTTGTATTATCACCATGAAGAGGCGTGGGATGTGTCTGTGCAACCCGAGTTCTGAAAGAATACCACGCAACCACATAATTTCTGAACATGCAGCCGACATTGCCCGATATTCAGCTTCTGTAGATGACTTAGATACACAATCTTGCTTCTTACACTTCCAAGAGATAAGAGAATTCCCAAGGAAGACACACCATCCAATAGTAGAACGTCGAGAGTCTGGACAACGAGCCCAATCTGCATCACTGTAGACAATCAAGTGAAGAGAAGAACCCTTGGGAAAAAACAGTCCACGATTAGGAGTTCCAAGTAGATAGCGAATAATCCGACGAACAGCTACAAAATGTAGATGTCGAGGAGAATCCATGAATTTACTAACAGTGTGGACAGCATAAGAGATATCAGGGCGTATGATGGTGAGATAAATCAAGCTGCCAACCAACTTACGATACAAGGTAGGATCCGGGAGGAGTTCGCCTTCATCTTTCCTACACTTAACATTCACCTCCTGAGGAGTATCAACCGGAGTAGTTTCTTCCAATCCCCCTAACTGAATTAAGTCTTGAATATATTTGTGTTGATTGAGAAACAAACCATGTGGCTAAGACCTAACTTCCAACCCTAGAAAGTAGGTAAGATCCCCAAGATCCTTCATGTGAAACACATTATGAAGATGTAGCTAAAGTTTTTGAATCAATGATCCATTCGAGCCAGAAATGATAATATCATCTACATATACCAACAAAAATACTACTCCAGCATCGCTCTTGTGTAAAAATAAGGAAGCATCGTACTTACTTTGCTTAAAAGAAAACTGTAGCAAAGTATTACGAAATTTCTCAAACCAAGCTCGAGGAGCTTGTTTAAGACTATACAAGGACTTTTTTAATTTACACACATCTGTAGGGAAAGAAATAGGCATACTAGATGGAAGTTTCATGTAGATATCTTCCTTTAGATCGCCATGCAAGAAAGCATTCTTGACATCCATCTGACGCAATTGCCAGGATTTAGAAGCAGCAAGGGCAAGTAGCAAGCGAACAGTAGTCATCTTGGCAACCAGAGCAAAGGTTTCATCATAATCTATGCCATACTCTTGGCGATTTCCCAAAGCAACCAATCTAGCTTTGTATCGTTCTAGTGAGCCATCGGAACGAAGCTTAACGGAGTATACTCATTTACTACCAATGGGTTTGATCGAAGGAGGACATTGTACCACATCCCAAGTTTGATTATCCACAAGTGCGTCAAGTTCAGTTTGCATTGCTTGCTTCCAGCACTCATGTTCCATAGCCTGCTTGTAAGAAGAAGGGATAGAAATGAAAGATAATGTAGTAGTCATAGAAGTAGGGGAAGAAAAACCATACCGATCGGGTGGGTGAGAGACACGGGTAGATTTCCTAAGAACTTGAGCAACAGGAGCTATGGTGGGTGTCGGATCAACTGCCGGAGGACAACAATCTTGAGAAGTCATAGAAGACTCGGCCAAAGGAGTGTTATGAAGTCGAGTGTAGACAAAACCAGGTTTAAACCGAGCCATTGAAGCAGGATTTGGTATAGGTGAGGGCTCGGGCTCATCATTAAGAATTGAAAAACTAGGTGAGATAGGATCCACATGAGAGAGGAAAAATTGCTGATTTTCAAAAACACAACATTCTTGGAAATTTGAATTTTACGTGCATTAGGATCATAGCAAAGGAATCCTTTTTGAGTTGAACTATATCCAAGAAAAGCACACTGAACAGATTAAGCAGTCAATTTATGTCTTTCATGTGGTGGAAGATGAGCAAAACTCACACAACCAAAGATATGCAAATCAGAAAGGTTAGGTGTGTGACCAAATAGTATGGAATAGGGAGAAACATTATGTAAAACTGGTGTGGGCAATCTATTAATTAAATGGACAGCGGTAGCTAATGCTTCGCACCAAAAACGAGATGGAACTGATGAATCAATAAGAAGAGCCCGAACCATATCAAGTAAATGTCGATTCTTACGCTCAGCTACCCCATTTTGTTGTGGTGTAGATGCGCAAGAGCGTTGAGAAAGAATACATTTTTCATGAAGAAAATTCTGAAACTCATGAGACATATATTCACCCCCAAAATCAGATCGTAATACCTTGATAGTGGAAGCAAATTGGGTCTGAATGAGTGCGAAAAAACCTTTGAAAATGGAAAATACTTCACTTTTAGTACGAAGAAAATAGATCCAAGTGAATCTACTGCAATCGTCAATAAAAGTAACAAAATACTTGTAGTGAGCATGTGATATCATCGGAGATATACCCCAGACATCGCTATGAATTATATCAAACACCCGAGAGGCATGAGAACCAGATTGTGGAAATGGTAACACCTTGCTTTTGGCTAGTTTGCAAGTCGTACAATCAAAAGAACTCATTTCCATTGAAACTGAATTTTTATTGTCAATAGCACCAGATTTAAACAAAGTTTGAAGAACATGAGGATTGGGATGACCTAAAAGACGATGCCAATCTTTAATACTCGTTTTGACAGCATTACAAGAAATAAAAGAACTAGACTCAAGAAAAGCTGTATGGAAATAGCCGACCCTCCTTAGGACCTCTCGCGATCATCCTCCCGGACACTCTATCCTGTATAACATAACCAGAAGATGACAAGGAAACATTACAATTATTTTCAACAAGCTATCCAATTGAAAGTAAACTGGAGGAGAGGTTAGGAGAAACCAAAACATTTCGAATGATACTAGACGCATCACCTACGGCAGAAATTGCTACCATTTGCCGTGTGTATTTTGAGAGGACCAGCATAGGATCGAAAGTTATGTAATGAAGTAGAATTATTAGTCATATGGTTGGAGGCACCAGAATCTATTAGCCAAGAATTAGGGGATGACTTAGGATTACCTGAGAGGCCTAAAGCGGAAAAGGCAGAAAGAATCATTTGTTGTACCATATCAGCAGTAAGAGTAGTAGAACTGGAACCAGCAGGAACTGCAGAAGAAGATGTACCCGAGAAATCAACCAAGGTGGAATAGGCACGCTCTTGCTTTCGAGGAGGCCGGATTGGACAATCTTTGATAATATGTCCTTATTTTTTGCAGTAATTACAAAATTTCTTCGGACAGTGGGTGGCAATGTGACCAAAACTCTTGCAACTATAGCATTGTGTAGTGCTATAGTCTCGGCCCTTGGATCTTCCTTGGGCAGCAAATGCCACTTGAGCAGGAGGAGTGAGGTGTTGTTCCATTGTACTCCGAGTAAATAACCTTTGCTCCTCCCGAAGCAAATCGCCCAAACAAACATCAAGAGAAGGAACGGGATCTCTATTCATTAACTGAGAATGAACTGATTCGAACTCTGGACGTAGTTTCATAAGAAACTGATCCTTCCTACTGGTTTCATGCACACTTTGCACATGAGGTAGACCAGCGGTAGAGATAGAGGAATACACAATATCAGTGTATTCAGCCCACAGATTTGAAAAACCAGAATATAATTCCTCTACAGATAAGACACCTTGAGAAAAATTAGCTATCTCAAATTCTAATTGAAACCTTCGAGCAGAATTATTCTGAGTATAGATTCTCTTTAAATACTCTCACATAGCCTCGGAAGTTTTGTAGGGATGTAGATTGAGAATGATGTGGGGCTCCATAGAGCCTAGGATCCAAGACATGATCTTGGCATCCTTACTCTCCCATTTAGCCAACTTTGCTGCACTTTCTGGGGCTGGAGTCTTGCCATTAACATGACCCCAGAGTTCTTTACCCTTTACAAGAAGTTGAAAATGAAATGCCCAAGCAGAATAATTTTTACCATTGAAACAAATGCACAAAGAATCAGATTTTTCAGATGCCATATGGACAGACCTGTCAAATGTTGAGAGCCAAGATTGGGTTGAATTTGGAAACAAGAACTGTGGAAGACAAGAGCCCAAGCCGAGTCTTGAAAAACCAAAATTGGAGAAGCCTAGGAACAGAGACCCTGAGAGGAACTTTTTCTTCCACTGCTGATCACAACCAGAAACTTGCAACAAGGAGCCAAGAATACACGACAAGAGGCAAGGAACAGAGGCCCCATGAGGATCTTTTCTTCGCAAAATGGCAGGCAGAATTGATCTGTGGGTTTGTTCTGCACTGTGCGAGAGACAAGAATGCGATGGAGAAGCCGAGACCAGCACAGAGGACGCCGACAGACTAAGATCACTCAATAGAAAGCGTCGACTTACCCCCCAGACCACCCAGACAGTGCCGATAGTCACACGAGAGGCAAAAACAGCTGCTGAAGACATAAAGGAAGTTGGAATGCACCGATAACCACGAGAGGAACACGAGAGGCCAAGAACACCTCTGAAGGCGCCGATAAGCACAAGAGGAACACGAGAGGCGAAAATCACCTCTGAAGTTGCCGATAAAGAAACTCTGAAGGTAGGAAAAGAGAACCAAGAAACGAAAAAAAAAATAGTGCAAAACTCTCAAGGGAAGAATAGCGCAAACAGCAGCCATCAAAATTTGTTTATTTTCCGTTAATCACTTTGCTTCACTTTAACTTGCATTTAAAAATTAATCTTTGTTCTCCATTAATTATTTAATAATTTTCTTTAGTTTTTTTTTATCCTTCTACTATTCTTTTAATTTGTCTCTCTGTGAAATTGACACCCCAAAGCTATGCTACAACTACCGCGTTATTCTTTGGGCGTAATTAAATTTTGGCGCCAGTGCCGAGAATCCCTCAGACGGAGAACAAGACTCGGGAGAGAGAAAAAAAAATCGAAAAGGGCATGGTACTTAGTAACCTGGCTCTGATACCATGTCAAAATGCCGCATACCTCTTGAGGTATTCTCTTCTCATTTAAATAGACATAATTTTGAGGTTACAAAGATAAGATTTGGATAAAATCTCCACTAACTGACTAACTGCCTGATTTTATCCAATAAGTAATTTAAATACAAGAGTAATTTAAATACAAGATAACTATGAGGAAACATATCCTTTTTAGGGGACTGCAGAAAACATTTCCTTTGATAACATGACAGCCAAAAACAAGGGCTCAAAGCTGTAGCATGCAAAGTTGAGATATATTCACCCTCTGCCTAGTCAAAGTCCTGCTTATGTGAGAAGCTATGCATGCATGAAGACAGATATTGCTTGGGGATTGAATAAATTAACTCGGACAAACGAGTGTAGTTTTTACCATGGGTGGCTTTAACGGATAATCTGTTGGAAAGTGAATGGAGACAAGGAACACACCCCCAGCAAATGGGCTGTCTGCTGGGCCCATAATTGTTGCTTGCCAGTGGAACCTATCATCAGCCACAGGGCCTGCAACCATGGAGAACTGCCAATTACAAATTGTAACTACAAGAGTAAAACAAAATCAAATATCAAAGGAAAAGCAACCATCTAACCAGCAGAGACCGAGGTATAAGTATGTTGGTGTAAACAGTTTAAGATGATAATTTCTT